>JANHGN010021808.1:0-17474 GCA_024605025.1 Megaceryle maxima | reverse complement strand
AGAGGAAAAAAAAAAAAGGAAGTTGATTTCTTCAACAAGCAGCTGCAATGACAGATGGCTGATGAATGCACTACCAGCAGTTCCAATGGAACTCGACTCCGTGGGAGTCGGGGCACCGCGCACCTTCCAAAGGGCGCCACGGTAGTCGCTTGGGAAGGGGAGTGAGAGTCGGAATTTCTAACCATGGTGAAAATGTACTGAAGGAAGAGAACATGATGACAAGGGGTGAGAAAGGGAAGGGAGTGATTGAGATCCATCCAGCTGAGTCTTTATCCCCAAGGATGAATTAAGATGAAATAGGGGCCTGGAGCCATAAAATCTTCAGAAGTACTTTAAACATAATGCCTCCTCTGCTAAAAATTATCTTAGCCACCCGCTTGCCATTAGTCTTTGGTGATCTTTCTTCCGTAGCCCCTAGATAGACTCCTTCTCCCTCTATTCTTTCTATACAATTTTTCCCTCTGTTTCCTGTTCCTCCTTTCTCCATAGCTATGTCTTCTTAGCCTCATGACTGTGTGTGATTGTGAAGGAAATAGCTAGGCTGTTGCTGCTTCCTGATGCCTGTCAGATGTCCCCCATGAGTCTTCTTTAGCACCCCAGGGTCTGGCAATCCTTGATCAGACCTACCAGCTGATCTGCTGCATAGTATCTTCCATTGTAGTGCTCAGACTTGAAAAAATTTTTTGTCCTGGGCAGTCATCATCTCTTTGTCCAAAGGTGCCCAGTTTAAATGGGTAGTCAGCAAAAGTTATGACCTTCTTTCTATTTGAACCCATGTGCCAGGTATGCTATTTTCTCCTCTTCCTGCCTATGAGGTTTAGCTCCCTGTAGAAGCAGAAACATAACAGGGAAGGAGCACAAGCCCCATTTTCTGAAAGAAGTCCACAGGCAAATACAGGTAGACAATTTCCTGCATCAGGCAGAATGTCATAACCTGCAAGACCCCCATCCTGTCATGGTCCTCAAGACTGTTGTTCCCCCTTTGTATATCTCCCTGTATGAAAAATGAAGTAAAAAGGAAAGAACAAGTGGTAGATGGAAAAGCAATAGAGGTTTGAAACTGGGAATGAGTAAACGAAGAACAAAACTCCTTGTGCAGCACACGTACTGTGTAAATATAAACAGTAGCAACAAGCAAGACACATTCCAAATCCATCTCCAGTGAGTAACAATTATGTTATATCAAATAAATGAGGGGAGGGGGCTGGTGCAAGAGAATGGGAATCCACTATTATTTTCAAGTCAAGTCAACCAGCCAAGTCTGCAAACAAAAGCATTTTCTGTCTTTTTCTCTGTTGTGTTGATGACCTCCCCTTGCCTTTCTTCCTTGGCATATTTCCTGCAGTTCCCCCACCCAGCAGTAGTTATATGCATCTGAATAATACTGCAGTTTAAACACTAAAAGAATTGTTTTCCTATGGTTTCTAAATGTCTTTTCTATTTCCTTGTATTCACAATCCTAGCATAAGCAGTGCTTATCAAGGGGTGTTCTACATCAGGCAACTCAGGTGTGAGACTGTCTACATGTGTGTGTGTTTGTGAGTGCTCACGTGTACATAAAAATAGGTGACTAAGCAGGCAAGAAAATACCATTGCAGATCATTAATGAAATAATGATAGGTACTTCTTTTATACCTGTGGTGGTAAAAAGAAATGAAGGTTTTTATTCTTCTACCTGCAAATCACTAAGTAGTGCTAAAACACACAGAGGTTTTTTCTGTATCCCCAAAACCACAAAGTGGGAAATGAAGAGGGGAGGAGGAGAAAGAGAGAATTGCTGGAAGTGATTGTCTCTTAGGGTGTTCTCTAATAATGAGAAAGGAGCCCAGCTTTGAACTCTTGATTCTTTGCCAGAGAACAAAAACCTTAAAGCATTTTGCTACCTTTAATTGTATTACTCTTCTAGTAATCAATAAAGATAAAAAAGGATCATTCTATGTACAATATGAAATCACACAGGGACTGACTATGTGGAGATAGATTCCACTTATCTGTCTCTAGGGGTAACTTCTCTTGTAGTAGAAAACTCAATTTTTATTTGGATTTTAAAAATGTTTCAAATTATCCAGTCAATGCTACATGCATATTAAAAGATTTATTACCAAATATTCTCATCTTGATGTACTGGATCTATGCACCCAATTCCCACTAATGTTAATGGAACTGCATCAGTAAATCCCTTCACATCAAAGCGAGACAGTACCCATAAGTACTGCAAATACATAGGTAGCTGCATAAATAGCTTAAAGATTAACCATCTCTGGTATTACTGGTTTTTTTTGTCTTTTTGTAAACATTGATATTGTCTTTCTAAGGACTCCATATTGCAACATAAGAAACTAAAGGTATCTGGGCCAAGATCCCCCACACTTCAGCATGGGCAAGTGGTATCACCCACTCTAATTGAAGGGGAGAGGGGTGCCTCCACAGGGTGACTCAGATTTTAGGTGGGCTGAATTATCCCTGGAGATGCCTGTTCCTCTCCACCAACTATTAACTGGGGGCATATAAAGAGCCATTAATTTAAGTACCTGAAGGGAGATGATAGGTTACATCAGGCCTTAAAATATTAAACCCCCATTCCTATCCTCTGGTAAGGGGTGATTAGAAGGCTTCTCCTTAGGGAATAGGCTGCTCACTGTCTGCTGGGGTGTCTGTTAGCCCTTCCTGTTAAAGGTGGGAAAAGAGACAGAGAAAGGGCAACCATCCCATCTCTCTCATTCACACTGATACAGAAAAAGCACATACATACCTCAGAGCCAAGATTTTCAAACATGTGTTCCTAAAGTTTAAATATTAAATCCCTCAGTTGAATTAATAAAAAGCAGCTTGGATTTCACTGCTCCAGAACTTGATTTTAGTTTAATTATCTAACCTTAGGCATGTTTGGATCACATTTTAAAATTAAGAGAAAACCAGTGTAGTATTATTGTTATGAATAATAATATTATTAATAGCTCTATTAATAAAAAACCTACATATATGCCAATGTAATCTGTAAATAAATTAAATATACTAACAACAAAGTTGTATAAACAGCACATACTGTGTTAGAATTCAAAGCAAACAAATGCAAGTTTTAAAGTGAAAAAACAGATGAGGTAGAAAAAGTAATTACCATGAGGCCAATAACCACATTAATAGTTAGAAGAGAATACAACAGCAATGAAATTACAAACAGTGCGTATTCTGCTGGAAGATGGGTGGAGCAATTAGAATGTAGCCAGGCTAATAAATGATAATTAACAATACCTTGTCTGAAACTTCCATTTTTTATACCTAGATTTGCAAGTGCCTTACAAAGGAAGCATCATTAGCCCCATTAGGCAGAGGAAGAAGGAAAAGACACAGAGTAATGAAGTACAGTGGCTGGAGTCACTCAAGGGTATGGCTACACAAACAAGTTACCACAAGTTAAATTAGAGTATAGATTAACAGAGTCAGCTCTAACTTTCTATTTGCCTGCTTTTAACCTGCAGTAAATGAAACCCAGCTTACCTCAGGTCTGATGAGAAGGCAGAGCCTCCTTTATGGCTGCAGGAGATAAAAAGCAAGTACCTGGTACTGTAAAGACACACTGGCTACCTTGCCCTGATGCCATCTCCACCAAAAAGCTGGCTAGTCTGTATTTGTGAGATGGCAGCAATCATTTTGTGAAGCTCTGCTACAGTTGGGATGAGTGTGATATATAAATGGAAAGGGTTGACAGGAAAGGAATGATACAGGGGGTGAGATACATTGTGCAGTTCAGTGCAGAAAAGTCAAAATCTGGTGCAGATCTGTGATGTGACTGTAGGGTTCCAGGAAAAGCAGGTGGTATGGGAATGCAGCTCCCCATTAGGACAGGGCTCAGAAAGAAGGGGATCAGTCATAGCCAGAACCTGCATTATTTAAGGCTTTAAAATCCAAAAAGACCAACTTAAAATCAATCTGCCACTTCAGAGGCAGGCAGTGTGAAGAATGCAGTGTGGTGTAATGCGTTCCTGCTGGCTCACAGGGCTGAGCACACGTGCTGCTGCTCTTGGAGAGAGCAGCGAGCAGTGCTGAGCAGCCTGGCTCTAAACTCTGCTAAGAGGGTATTACAATAATTGAGCTTTCTGGTAACAAGGTCTGCATTGCTATATTTGTGATAGGCATGGGATAAACTCAGCATGCAGCCAGTGCATATGGCATAATGGTGTGTGCGTGCATGTGTGTAATCTTTGACACTAGAATTGGAAACCTGGCTTCAATTTAAGCAATGGCAAAACTCCATTAACTTTGGTTTGAGCCTGTGCTTGACAGGTACTTTTCCAGGAGCACTGTGGCCTATCACAGTACCAACATGCACCCAGCTCAAGATCTCTGAAAGACAATTCTCTAAAGTGCGGGGAACACAGCAGAAATAATTCCAACTAGTACCATCACCCAACACCTGTTTTTACCAGCTCAAAGAAATGTCTCCAGATGCATGAGGACACTCATCTTTTCATCTATGGTTGAAATAGAAATCAGGATGTTTATGGCATGAGATTTTATATAAGTTTCACTAAAGTATTTGATCTTTATTTTATTTTTCATCTATTTTGATCTGTCCCTAACTTACTGTTTTTCTCACATTGGAAAATAAAGGAAAAGGTCTGGCATAGACTGCATTTTCCCACATCCATTTCCCCATGGCTCATTTTCATTCTGAAAACCCTCTTTATCTAAAACCCCGAATCCTTTGTCCAATTGCAGCTAATCACATGAAGCTTGAGTCAGAAAAAACTTTAATTTTCAGTGCTCTCATGTAAGTCTCACATTCCTCCACATTCTGAATCAGGCAAACACCTAAATGTTCACTTGGTTGTGGAAGCTGCAGGGACATTGCCTATTCCTGGCTCATTTTCTCTCTCTAACCCACCTCACTTTCCTTCAGCTCTTTTTTTGGTTGAGGCTTGATGCAGTAAGTGTATTTAGATAAATCAAAAGGGCTACAGATGTAGAGAGGAAATGTATTCTGAGGTTATTCTTGGGAGTTGCTATCCTGACAAAGCTGGGTTGGCAGTTCCTCCACATACTCAGCACAACAGCCTCCTGGGCTTTCTCCCTCTCCCTCTAAGGAGTCTCTGGGCAGTCAGTGAGTAGGCCAAGCACTTCCAGAGACAGGTCAGTGTATTGGAGACCTGCTATTCTTTTTGTCAATGCCTGCTGTGCTCCTGGGAAGCCCTGGCAGCCTTGCTCTTACATCAGGGTTCTCAACTAACAGATTAACATTAGGTTCAGAAATAGAGGACACAGATATCTCTTGTGGCTTAAACTAGACATGGGCTTTCGTCTTGCTAAGCTTAGGTGGTAGTGAGCTACAGATCTGAAGATCAAAAGTTGAGAGTTAGACAGGATTTAGGTATGCAAGCCTTCTCTGTATGGAGCCCTTTGTATAACCTTTTTGGCTAACATCATTTATTGCTCAAGAATAGGCATCTTGAAATTCTGTAGTCTGCTGTGTCAGCCACAAATTAGAAATGGAAAATACATGAAAAGAAATTCTTCATAAATAGGTATATTATATATAGAAACTTGTGTGTATATGTGTGTGTTTGTGCACCTTGAGCAAAACAAACAATTTTTGCCCAAGTAGAAAAGCATGTTTTTAAAAAGAACGTATGGTATCTATGTGAAGTCTACAGTCATAACAGGAAATCATGCAATTTCTGCAGAAAGATTTTATTTAAAAAAGCAGAGTGCATCTCATTGACCTACATTCATCTTCCCCAGCATATGCTGTACCTGCAGAACTTTTCTGCAGAGATACATTGTAGATACAGATCAAAGGGAAATGCTGGTGTCAGAATTGTCTAAATGTCCCTTTTTGGGCCTGAAAACCTAGATCATTGCCATGCATTTGTGCTGACTTTGGAACTTTAATCAACCTGTAAACTGTTCCTTGGACTGCTGTCTTTAAAAGCCAGGTAGGATGTTTGTGGGGATAATGAATGTCTGTATCTATAGAGCAAACAAATGAAGCTTTCTGTTGCCTCAGAATGAAAAAATATATTTTTTTTTCTTTTACAGACTTATCCAAGATATGTTGTAGTATATAAGTAGAAAAATAAAGTCAGCATTTGTGTTAAAAGAACTACAATCTACAACTAGCTGGATTCATCCTGTTCAACATATACCCTATTTTTTTTCAAAATATTTAATCCCATCTTTAAAAAAGGCCATGGGGATGTTAAAACATTGCCTGTCAGGGGGGCTGGATTTTGTTGCATGCACATCTGTGTACTCTGACATAGACTGAGACCTATCAGTTCATTTCTCACAAAGGCCTGGATTCACAAATGGGGGGTGGTATGGAGAGTGGCAGTGTGACAGGAGGAGGCTGCAAGGTGTATCACTGATTGCTGTAATGCTGAGATTTTAGGCAATGTACTGCCTGGTGAGGGTCCCTTATACAATGCCTCAGTGGGTATTAAAGAAATGAAGTTGACAAAGAAATCATGCAAAGAAGGGAAAGGCCTAAGTCACACTTTACAAAATATAAAGCATGTAAAATACAAGGAGTCTACTGACCCATTTGACGTCTGTCTCCCTGTTGTGCAATCAGTTAGTTGTAGACTGTAGTGTTTTTTGTTAAAGTGCAAACACTTTATAAACAGATAATCTCTGTAAGATTGTATTTAACTTCTAGAAAACTTCATTAATTTGAGGGGTGGTGTTTCCAATTATGACATCCTAAAAATACTAAAAAAAAAACCAAAAAAAACCCCAAAACCAAACCAAACAAACAAACAAAAAAAACCACCCAAAAACCAGCCACATAAAATTTATATTAATTAAAAATATTCACTAAGAAGAAATATATACTCTCTGTTTTCAAGGATTCTTTTATGTTTGTTTTTTTTGTTTATTTGTTTGTTTATTTTCTTTAAATTTATCCGGTAGGTGAAAAGAGAATTTACAAAACAGCTTCCTCCTCCAAAAGTAAATACTTCAGACTTTACAGAAAATTGTTTAAAACATGAAATATTTAAAGGCAAGTAAATGTCACATAAAAGTATAGCAGAGAAATGACTTTGTATCAGAAAACCTCTCTATTTCCAATGAGCTGCAATTGTTACCATGTCTCCAAACTTGTAAGACTCTAAGGTGAACTGATCTGAAAGGATTCTGGAACTTACTCTTAGAACAAATTCTGTTCTTCAATGTTACATTCCTTTCCTACCATTCTCATAGGATTATCCAATCTCCAAGGTCTTCTGTCAACCATTAACCCTTCCCCTGAATCATAATATCTTTATTTTTTAAAGGAGTAGGAATTATTTGTGCTACTTGTGCATTAAAAACATTAAATAAAATAAATGTCATTGTTAGTTCTTTTTCTATGCTGGATACTACAAATCCCTCCTCCTTGCCCTTAAATATCTGCTTAAGACAGCCTGAATTTCTACTGTCTTCCTTATGGCTAATCACAAACCAGATTTTAATTTCATTAATTCAGCTTTCATTGAACCTAACAATAAGCCTCTTTCTTGAAGTTGCACTGACAAGCAGGAAACTTCTGCCAGAGCACATGATACCTTTCATGGGATTCTCCTTGGGTCACATTAACTACAGATCATAAGTGCTTTACATTTTTATGACCTGTACACAGTCACTTGTTGCTAGCTACCAATAGGAGGACTACTCATGTGATCTGTGCTAACTCACCCAAAGGTAAACCAACTGACAAGTTAGTCGTTGATGTTGCTAACACAGCATGTGTGAACAGCACTTATGCATCCAGGTGAACTAAGCAATGTGAATTTAGTGTACATGAAAGAAACTCTACCATCAGATAAATCCATGTAATTAATTTGTACTGAATCAGCTTAAAATCAGGCACTGAAGATTTATTTTATGCTAAAAAGGGAGTGAGAAGGACACAGTTCCAGAAAATATCGAAGTGGGAAGATAATATGTGCTAGAATCTTTATTTGGGAAGTAGCTAAGGTAGCACAACTGCATAGGAGAACTAGGAAAGGGTTTTTCAAAAAGAGAGTCAAAACAGGAAGGGAAGATTGCATATTGAAAAAGATATAAAAGCTCCTAAAGAGAATACATTCATTCGCTTGTGCGACCATCCTTATGCATTCAAAAATATGTCAGTGAGTAATCAGGCTGTGAAAATTAGGCTTTAAAAATGGTTGAAATCTCATTAATATCAGGTAAAATGTTCCAACTAGAGTCCTATCTGTTGTAAAGGAGGGGCTTTGGGGCTGTAAAGTTCAGTCCTCCCCTATGTCTCTAATATACTGATGTCTGTCGTTCATAGATTATACTGAGATGAACAGGACAACATCTCTTTGCATACAGTGGTTCTGCACCAGCTTGTTAGTCTAAAATCCATTGTGGCTTTGGGCCAGATTCCATCTGCTAGGTATTGACAGGGTCACAGGTAATACTTTTGTCAGTAAAGTATGACTGAGAGTTAGTAAAGGTGGGAATTCTCTAACCTATTCAGTTGGTAGTTTGGGATAAACTGCGATAAATACATTAAAACTACAAATTCCATTACTTGTAATTAAGATTTTTGAATAGGGACATAATATATACTAATTATTTATAGATAATACCTTAAAATTTTAAGGTCCTATATATTGGAGAACAGCTGCATGTCTATCTGTCCCAGAACAATAGTATTTTATTATTCAGAAGGCCTAATGTCCTTGTGTTGTAAATTAACAGAGATATACCTTTTGGGGAATAGCATGCCTACTTTTTTTAATTTTGGCAACTAATCCAAGTCACCTCAGTTATCTGAAATATTCTGAAAAAGAAAAAATATTTTTCAGAAACTGTTTAGTACTTTCCCTCTGCAAAGTCCTCTCCATAAGCAACCCTTAGCTTTGTCACTCAGAACTGAGGCACTTAAATATCATCAGACACTTTAAGAATCTTGTTTTCCGAATGTTTCAGAATTGGTTGAAGTCAATCAAATATACACCATGACTTCAAAAGACCATGGACCACAGAGGAGGAGAATTTGGCTGCCAGGAGTCAAATTCCCTTGTTTTGATGTATTCTTCAAGCAATAAAGTTTGAGAATTAGAGCACTGTCAATATGTGCTATAAAACCACATGTCCTTTAAGAGGATAATGTTCCACTAGACCTTTTGCCACAAATTACTCTATATAATTGGACCTAAGATCACAAAGAGTGCCCATTTGCAAGATAAATTGAAAATTAATGAACAAATAATATAGTAATTACCAAATCCTTATTATTTGAAGAATATACACACTATGGGGTCTATTTCTTCCTCGATGAGCATATGTAACCCCCATTAATTTTAATGGGAGTTAAGCGTGCACATCAAGGGAAGAATTAACTCATGATTTTAAAACTGACTAGTAAGATTAAGACCTGCACTTTTGGCTTTGAGTTGAAAATGTGGCATATCTTTTGATATTTATCTCTTTTTAATTGTGTATTTGTAGCTGAAGCAAATTGCAAATCATTGTTATCCCTATCAGTACAAGGCAAAGATAAATTGCATTATATACCTTACTTCTTGGACTCCTTGATGTTCTTTTCTGATTAAATTGAACTGTACCAGCAGTATCATAATTAATAATCTATGCTATGGTAGTGCTAAGGCCATTTGATATCTGATGGCAATGAAAAATTGTTCCAGCAAGGTGTATTGTTTGTTTATTTTATTTTATTTTATTTTGCTAATGTAAGAAATAGAAAATTAATAATACTGTGTCATGGACATTGTAAGATAATGTGAAACCTGCATTTTAGCTCTGGACAATAAAAATAAGTTATAATAAGACTTCTAAGACAATTCATGAAGTAGGATATTAAGCCTATGTAAAAAGTATTTTATTCCTTGAAAAGAGATTAAAAGACACTCAGATGGAAACTTCAGTCCCAAATGAAATAGATACTGTGCCAGTTATTGTTTCTACATTTCAGCTCAAGGCAAAAGTATGTCCATGAGCCCTTCTACAGTTGTCCATTAATGAATATTAGTGAAATGGCTTATGCAGTTATTCATAATTTTTTTTTTATATTAATCCAGGAGTTGAAAGTCTTTTAAAAATGTAAACCAACACGGATTAGATGTATCCAGAGAAATAACTTCTAATTTATTTTTTAAAACCCAGTAAAATCAAGCTTTTGTTTATTAAAATGAATTATCCAGTTCGTTTTTTACACTGAAACATAGCATTATGTTAGTGGCAAAGAGCTCAGAAACATGACTAACAATAAGAAGACCAGTGTAATCTTAATATCAGAGCTGAATGAACTGTAAAAAATAAGTAACTAAAGAAGTGGGGGGAAACAAACAAAATTTTAAAAATTATTTGCCTTTCATGTAAGCTGTTCTACTTGTAACAATTAGAAAACTCACCCTAGTAGCAGATTGCAGTATATATGTTTCATAATCTACCTGTTGCTCCTTACATTATTACAAAGTAGAAACATTTTCCATTTATTTGGCTGTGTGAAGTTACAACAGAAGGAATGCACTTGCAAAAACATTTATCCAGAGCTATAGCCATCGAACAGCCATTTTAAATTTCCATTTACTTTGTTCATCTATTTATTTCATTCTAAGTGTTTCAGACTGTTGCTACTTTGAGCTGCCATTTATACTGCCTCAATCATTCAGGACTGCAGTTTAGTACCATTTTGTGCTAGAAGCCAGGTTAGGGGCAGGAAGTTCTAGGTTTCAGAAGTGGAAATCAGATTAAATAATTTAAATACTATCAGCTTTATATTCTCAACAATAACTAGTTATAGACAGTTCCTCAAAATTTCTGCACACACTATAAGATACCAGCCACCAAAGGACACAATTTTAAAAACCTTCAAACACCTCAGATGAGGTGCCTAGTGTCATTAGTCGGTAATTACACTGCTGAATGTCTTGTTGTCCTCTGGTTATAGATATTATATCTGCGATCACGTCACTGTTTTGCTACATCTGTTGATCAGAAGATGAGAACTTAGAAACATTAAAATGAGAGTGTTGAGTTACATCTGTAGCAACTTTTGAATAGTGAGTAATGTGAAAAAGCAAGAAGTAGTTTTTTGGTATCTTCATGAGAGAAAAAATAATTATGAACTATCAAAATGAGGTTCAGATGCAATAATTAAAAAAAAATCTTAAAAGGATAGCCAGAGAAACAAATGTATATTAATAATTTTGAAACATGTGGTATGAGATGTATTGTAGTTAAAATAGTAACTTGTGCTTGTGTACTCAGTCAAGATAGAATTGCAGAAGGGAAACAAATCTTCAAGTTAGGAGGTACATGTTTTAGGACAACACTCTTGTCCTTTCCCCTTACATGACGTGTGGCTAAATTGGATGTCAAAAATCTTTTTATAACAAAGATCTCCCTTTATTAGGCTCTGAATCTTAGAAAACAATTAATTCCAAACCAGTCTCTGAGTTGATTGTTGGTTTTGGTTTTTTGGGTGTGGTTTTTTGTTTTGTTTTGTGTTTGTTTGTTTGGGTTTTTGTTTGTTTGGGTTTTTGTTTGTTTGTTTGAGTTTTGATTTTTGTTTTTGTTTCTGTTTTTGTTTCTGTTTTTGTTTTTGTTTGTTTGTTTTCCTTTCTTTCAATGATATTAATAGGTAGACATTTGATCTTGTTTAGATATGGTTGGTTTTTTTCTTTGCCCATGAAAAATGGAACTCTGAACAATGCAGCCTCTCAGGAAATATTGGTATCTTCTCGGCTTCATTGCATCTGCATGTGCTGTACTCTTTCTGCATCCTCAGAGAAGTTACTATTGTGGTGAGTAGTAAAGCTGAAGGAGGCATCTGATTGCTAGTCTACAGAGGCATTCAAAAACGTTTCATTCAGCAATTTCTCAGCTAAATGAAATATGGTCAGTATTATTGTGAGGCTGCTCTCTATCATCTTTTTAAAGTTGTGACAATGTGGGAAGGTGTTTGATGACTGGAAAAAAGAAAATACCATTCTTATCTTCAAAAAAGTTGAAAGGAAGAATCTGGGGAACTACAGGCTCATCAGCTTCTCTTCAAATCTTGGTAAGAATATGAAGCTAGTCCACTTGGAAAATATTTTTAGATACATGGAAAACAAGAAATTGTTTGGAACAGACAGCATGGGCTTACAACAGGTAAGGTGTATCCAAGGAATCTGACTAATGTGAAGTGACCAATAGCTCTCTGGATGAAGGGAAAGCAGTGTATGTTTTTCACCTTGTCTTTGTAAAGTTTTTAAACACTGTCTACCATGGCACCCTTGTATCCAGACTGGAGCTAGCTGAACAGAGTAGGTGAGAGAAAAGCTGGATGGCTAACCAGCCTTAAAGGGCCAACAATTTGAATTCTAATAGATAGCTAGCTCCTCATCAGTCAGTTCTGGGAACAATAATCAACATGGATGATAGGATAAAGCTCACCCTCATAAAGGTCATGATGACACAAAACTGAGGGACTGTTTGATACAACGAATGATCTGTCAGCCATTCACAGAGAATGTCACAAATGTCACAAATACCATGAAATTTAATAAAGATATATGTAAAGTCCTACTCCTAGTTGAGAACAACTCCAGGTTGAAGAGCAGATAGACTGAATGGACTTGCGTGTCTCAGTGGATTACAAACTGGAAAAAGTCAGCTGTATGCCCTCACAACAGAGAAGACTAGCCTTGGAATGTGTGAGTAAGATCTGTGAATGTCTGAGCAGGCCTGTGGAAGCAATTATTCCCTCTACTCAGTATTTGTGAGAGCACATCTGGGACATAGTTGATCTTTTGGGGATCTAGTACAGGATACAGTCTGACAAGGTGAAGAGATACATGTAGAGGATCACTCAGCTATTAAGAGGATGGAGTTGAAAATGAAGGAAAAGAGGCGGATTTAGCTTTGTTTATTTAACCCAGAGAAGAAAGGCTAAAGAGGGAATCCAAGTAGAGCACACATGCATCTCAGGTGCAGCTGAAGGGAGATTGCAAAGAAGACAAAGTCAGTCTTTTCTCAGAGGATTCTAGCAAAAGGATGAGTGACAAATGGATGAGAAATCACAACTTACAGCAAAGGAAATTTAAACTGAATATAAAAAGTTTTCACAAGGAAAATGGTTAAGCACTTGAACAGTGTCTGAGAGTGGCTGTGGGTTTTCCATCCTTGGACACTTTCACACTTGCCTGTAAAAGGTCCTGAATAACCTGGTCTTACTTGGAAGTTAGCACTGATTGCTACTGGTAGTTGAACAACTTTCAAACTTCATTTCCATTCTAAATCATTCTGTGAGTCTATAATTTCACAATAAAGTAATTTTCTTACTTAATTTTATTTAAAAGTAAAGAAAATTAAAATATATAACTCAAGAATTACACTTTCTAGAACAAAGGTTCATATGGGTTTGCTATTTTGTCTTCTTAAGGGGTTTTGGTAATGGGTGGAAGGAAAAAAAAATATTCATGGCAGGTACTTACAACTATCTATATAGTTATCCATTTACTAATATTTCCACAGAAAATTTCAAGATGAAGCACAGATTTAAAGGAAAAAAAAAATCACAAAAAAGCCTGTGAATTAATATCCAGCTTTGTGCACTGGTGAAGCTATGCATATTAAGTACATTAAGTGCATTGGTGAAGCCATTGCCCGTCAAATCTATGATGTTTAGAACAGAAAGAGTTATAAATAAAAGCAAGACAGTATAACTTAGGAAGACCTGTGCAAAAGTACTATTGTTTTAAGCTGACTTCTGCGTAATTGTTTCTGTGAAAGTCACTATCATTAGTATTACTTTTAAGTGGAGATGAGAGTATGATTAAATATATTTTTCTCACCTGAATGTGATTGTTAATTATTAAGAGCAGCTGCAAAATCCTGGTGATTGTTAAAGGAAAATAGTGTGCTGTGTCAGAAAGCAGAAGTGATCCTTTGCTTATGATTTAAACAACTGTTTGCTGAGAACATTATCCATTGCCTGGTATTTTTATTTGGAGATCTGGATGAATTAATACCCAAATAGAGTGTTTGCTTCCAAACAAATCATGGTGTCCTCTTGTAATATTTATAGTTCTGATTAGTTTTGAAAGGATGACATCTTTGAGGGGATAGATTGCATGTTATGGTGAAAGAAGTCCCCAAAGTCACTTGAATTTCTAAACTGTGTCCCTGCTGGGCTTCAGATGATGACCTTAGTTTCTGAACAAAAACCGTAAGGCTTCAAAACATCAAACCTTAAAATTTTCCCATCAACGACTTGATTTAGTCCCACTGTAATCATTTGGCTCTTTGCCATTGTCTTCATTAGACTCACTATCATGATCCAAAAAGTTTCTACCATTAGCAGGAGAAAAAATATATTTAGGAAACCCTCAACTTTTTTCAGCTGTGGTGTGATTTTTCTACAGCACCAACTTCCTCTCTTTTTCCAAGCAGTTTGCATTTGAGGGTCTGACACATCAAGTCTGTTCTAGCAGGACTACACTACACAAATACCATGGAAAGCCCGGGAGAACGGTTTTATATAAACTTCTCCCATTTGTCTGAGCCATTCAGTTCTTTATTAATGATACTGTCAATGTTTGTATTGTGCTCACATTGGAAGTGGAAGCTTCATCCTCACAAACACAATAAATGTTGATTACATACATATGAAATCTATGGATTAGGTTCAGGATTCTTGGATCCCTTACAAAGGAAGTATCATGTTTCATCTTCTGTAGGGGGTTTACAGGAATGTGTGTGTGAAGCCACAGAACTCCATATAGTTCCTTTCAGTAAAGATCATACAAACAGAATCAAGTCCACTTTAAAGCACAACTGTAGGATTATAGTTAAGAGATGAAAAAAAAGAAGTCTTTTTCTTTTCATTTTCAGTGCCACCTGAAGTCTGTCAACAGAAATTAATTACTTTGATCAAGGGACAAGACAAGGTAGATATTCCTAACTAATACATCAATAAGTTATATTAGTCCAAGCAATTCAGAATGGCAGTTTGAAAGGAAAGACAGAGTGCCAGACCCTGTGACTGAAGGGCCAAATATTTTAAGGGGACCAGTTAAAAATCAAAATCAAAAGTCACATTTTCTCAAGCAAATATTATGTGGAATTTGGTAGATAATCCAGGAAATATGATTAATAGTAACATAGGTATAACAACATTATTTTCCTTTGAAACATGTGCTTCACTTTAATTAAATTCTTTCTGAAAGAAGATGAATGAAAAATTATGTGGAGTTACATAAAAAAAAAAAGGTGGGAATCCAAACAAATAATGATGTTATCAGAGCAAACCATTTCTTTAATTTTATAGTGGCTTTCCAAAAAAGATTTTTTATTTTCTTTGTCACAATCTATCACATAATTATAGTATAGATATGTAAAAAAATTATTTGACCAAATTGACATAATTATTCTTCCTCGGAATTTTTTGTCTTGGAAAATTTCTAAGTCTGAAGGATTTTGCTATTTGAAGGTTATCCAGTTAAAAAAAAAACAGAATCTTTGCCAAGAAAGAAATTCCATTGTATTTATATTTAAAATTATCTCCTTCAACCTTTTTTGCTTGCCTAAAAAGATCCAGAGACTTTTCAACTTATTCAAATGTTCAGAATATGTGTTTCCTAACTGGACATGCTTTACAAATACTTTGCTATTAATATAGTCTCCCAGATTATCTCTGTGACATAACATTCTACTATGTATTCCCATCACCTTCATCAAATTAATTTTTAAAAGAAACTAACACCACATCTTATTGATGAACCCCCATGAAACAAAAGCACAGCACCACAGAGTAGGTTTAAGATATAAAGCCAAACAAAATAGCCTTTCATAATGATAGGAGAGGTTTTGGCATAGGCAGTATGTAATCACCAAAGCCATAACATGAATGATCTCTTAGAAGTTAAACACATGACATTGTGAAATGTGTGGTGAAATATTTTTCACATAATCGTGTATTTCAAAGCACATAGCTTGACTGTTACATCACATTAATTGAAGGTAAAAGATGAAATATATATAGTGGTCTGGTAAATTGCTATAGGGACAGGTTACCTTTATTGATTCTAATAGTGTCTTTCCTTCCATTAACTGTAAGGGAAGGAGCAGCAGGTCTTTAAGCAGTCAGGCCATTGCATAGATGGCAAACCATGAAGGAAGAAGAGAAAACCTCTTTTGCCCCTGAAGTTACAAGATGGTAATGCTCTACACAGGTTACTACAACTTTATTTACAATTGTTTAGTTGTTCCAACATATCTCAATAGCTACAGAACTCTAAGACACTCTAAGACATTTAAGATATTTAGACTTTCTTATGGTGACTGCCCATATTTTCTTTCTCTTTCCCTTACATGAAATTTATGAAAATGTCTCAGACATCAAGACTGTGGAAACTCATGGATGATACTCATGCCTTTAATGTTTTAGGACAGTTTTGGGGATTTTTTTACACTATATAAATGCATATACTACCCAAAACCCTCAAAGCTTAAAATTAAATAAGTATTCTGTGTTATGGGGTACAAATAAGTATAAATATGGTGTGGACCCCAGTTCTTAAATGCAAGACTACTATGTCAAAAGTCTAGATGCTCAAATTGACCCGTGGCCATGTGAATACTGATGTTCAGTAGTTCCATATCAATTTGGAAGCTTTCTGGGAATCATTCAGTCTGTTTTTCTCCTGGGGAGAGGAGAATCATCATATATAAGACTTACAGATTCTTGTTTGAAATATAAACCCTGAGAGACTTTAATCTGTGGTTTATAGAAATTTGGTAATACTAGGTTGCATCTAGCTGGTGTTAGCTATATATAGCAAATGGCCTTTCCTTGGAATTCTTTTTTCACACTGGTTTTAAAGGATTTTTTCTTGTCTTGAAAACGTACAGTTCTGAAGTTCAGGACATCAAAGCAAAAGTTCAAACATCACTACAAAAATATATTTGATGATAAAATATTAAACATTCAGTAATAAATGCACAGAAATTATTATATAACACTGTAGGTTAAACATGACCCACTTAAACAAATAGCTGGAGCTAAAAAAGTGAGTCTGTAAAATGAGTGTATTTATTCCCAGTGCTCTGAATGGCATATGTTTAAATTGATCTCACAATCAACTCATATCTGCTTCAGCACAGTAATCTGATACCTACTTAAATTAATTTCGTCTAAGAGGTGTAAAATCACTCCTGGGTGACAATTCCATCACACAGTGGGATGTATGATAATACAGCTGATTTCAGGGACAAATTCTTGCTGATCCTGATTTCACTGGGAACAGGAATTTGTTGTCTCTCTAAAATGAAGAAGATCAGACTTTGAAAGAGGAAGCAACCTACTGAGATCTCCATGTGCCTTGATTTCAGATACAAACCCTGGTTTTCCAGATTCCTTTTAAATGAGATAGGATACTAGAGTAGGGGAGTATCTGGACAGTAATCTGAAATAATTTTTTCAAGGGAAAAAGAATAAAGATAAACAATGAAAGAGTAAAGGGAATTGTGAC
>JANHGN010021806.1:30267-46720 GCA_024605025.1 Megaceryle maxima | reverse complement strand
GGGGGGTTGGACTCGATCATCTCGAGAGGTCCCTTCCAACCCCTCTTGTTCTATCATTCTCTGAATCTTCAAGGGGATTTTTTTAAATTAACTTTCTTCAGCCATCCAACAGCCTCATGTTTGATCCTAGAAAAGTACCTCCTTTATCTATAATTTTCAAGGAATGCATATAATCCAAATACCTTAGAATTTTGGTGGGACAATGAATCCTGTGTAAATGCTGGCCTAAACCAATGGGTTGTTAGCAGTATATTGTCTGTGTTGCTATGTTTTTTCCAGTTAGGTTTTGCATTGCTGCTAGACACCTTATAAGTAAGGAAGTTTACATGCAAGTGGAAAAGTTCTTTCTTAAAACTGAGGCACACCCTCCCCCCTCCAATTATTGTACTTTGCACAATGTCTTGGCTGAAGGAAACTAGGCTGTCCCTCTTTGTTTTATTTTGCCACCCTGATACAGATGAGGGAAGCATCATATCCAAAAGGGCTTAGAAATGGCAGCAGGCTACTTGCCAGATGCTGTGGGTATGTCATCAGAATGGTGAGCAGGCATTTAGCCTCCTGACTCTATTAATGTTAATGAGAGTCAGGCAGTTCAGCCTCCATATACTATGTTCCAAACATACCCATTGAAGTCTGGCAAACAAGCCCTGAGGCTTTCTTGTAAAAGTCTTTGAAACTGCTGCTCTTCTCCTGTAAGATTTGTAATGAAAAGCTGCCTACTATACAGAGGTTTCCATGCAAAAGCTGTGCCTTTTTATATAGATAGGTCTGATGTTTTGGCATACTACTAAAATCAAAGCGCTGTGAGGGGAGCAAGGGTGATATGAGAGCTGCCTGCTTCCCATGGGCAATGAACTACCTGGCTTTGTAGATATATCTTCAGGCTGGCACTTTCTTTACAGAAAGCTGCTGAGAAACACCTGAACCAAGGCACCACAGTTCACACTGCCAGACCTGAAAAAGCATTGCTGATTTATTGTGGTGTTCTGGTCTGGTGCAAAGTGGCTGTACAGTCAGGTTATCTCTCTTCTGGGAGTGTGAAAGGATATTCATGTATTACAGAAGGCTGATCATAAAAAAAAATAGCTCTTTCAGCTCCTCTCTCACTATGGAGAACTACTGCATCTCTGCTGCCCCCAGTTATGTGGGGAGAAGGAATTGGGGGAGCCACATCTGGGAATAGGGCCCCAGGGAGCTTGTTTTTCATGCCTTCTGCCATGTGTGGTCTTATCTATGATAAAGTCTGAAGGTAATATTTATTCCCATGTAGATATTGCAACGGGATCGCAGATGGGGGAAAAATGGTTTCTGGAATGCAAAGAAAAAGGGGCAGGACGCCAGCCTCCATTACTTTCTTACTTTCACCACTGTCAGCTTGAAGTAGTATTTCTCCCATCATCAGAGCTCCTGACTATGAAGCTCCTGGGAGCAAAGAATCAAGTTCTTTCTTACTTTCAAAGATTCCTTGAATTCCTTGACTCTTCAGCTGGATGAGTGAAGATAGATGGTTCCAGGTTAAACCAGTTTGCAGTTACTCTTATCCATGCATGGAATCACCAAGTTTTTAACAGTGGACTATATTCTCACTTCCCGTGCTTCTGCAGCTCTCTGGTCCCCTGCAGACTGGGCTGCCTTCCACACACCATAAAACAACTTGAAGACTGCCCTGATTTAAGCCTTTTATATGATTTGCCTTGGCTGCAGTCATTGGCTAGAAGTGCATCACAACTAAGAATCTGCCCCCTGATTTTAATCAGGTGCAGTGTGAGATATGTCAGGTAACACATTTCTTGTTAGGAGAACCTCTTAAAATTTTTCATGGTAGCACAAATGGGTGCTTCACTACTTACTTCTTTGTCCTCATTAATACAAAGTATCTTGCAGAGAAAAGAGGTGACTGGATAAGGGAAACTGAACTTCAGCCTTTAGGCTATATTGAGAACCCTGCAGAGAAAGAGGCCTCCTCATGTGCTGCCTGCATCATTGCACAAGCAACTGTATCGTGCATGAGCTGGAGGATAGATGAGGGCAAATGTGTAAAGGTCCATGTGGCACACCATTGCCACCATGGCAGGCCATGTTGCTACCTCTGCTACCCTACCCTGAGGGATTTGTCTGTGTATTGAGCAAAACAATCTCTATCTGCTGTACCAGCAATTAATTATAGTCTCTGGAGAGGTGCCATCATCTGCTGTCACTCACTGTCTCTGGGAGCAACATACCACCACTCTTTCACATGTAAATAGTCATTCTATTTTTAAGTTTCTCATTTTTTTCTTGAATCAACACACGAATTGTAGATTATATTTTTTCTGATGTTTCATGCTTTTTTTTCTTTTTCTGGCTCCTATGAGAAAAATGGTGAACTAATATTCAATGAATAAAATTTTAATTCTTCCAGAAACTAGTTAGGCATTTCCAGATGCCTCTAAGCTTTACATTTGGCTTTCAAGGATGATACGTAGCTTTCTGTGCATGGTTTAGAAGTGTAAGCTTTCTTTTCCAGGATAAATAAAATGCAACTCAAAAAAGCTCAAATACTTTATCAACAATAGTGACCACAATGAAACTTTTTATGCGACTTCCTAATGTTTGGATGACTGAGATTAAAATGGAACATCACACAAACTTATAAATGAATAATTAACAAGTGAATAGCCCCGATTTCTTTATGCTGTTTTTCAGCAAACCGTGATTAGGCAGAAGAATGATTTTAAGATTGCATTTAAAATAAATTAAAAGATTGCTTTTAAAATAAATTTGCATTCCTTTTGCTAAGGTACTGGTTGGAAAGGTGTACAGAGTCAAAATAATGCTAGTAACTTGTTCTTGCATCAGAGAATGCAATAAAAAGCCACCTCTGGTCACATAGTGCGTACTGATCACCTCTTCAGAGGTGGCACGTATTCGTCTGATGCCAATTAGTAAGATTCATTTTTAATTCAGTGGCTCATAATGAGGTAACATGACAAGAGATTTTTAAAATAAAGTTTACCTCAAGATATAGCACTCCCTAAGCTGTGTATCACTTGTTGATCTCAGCATTGTTTCTTCATAAAGCCATCACTGTACCTTACAGGCTACTCAAATCTTCTATTTAGTCCTGCAATATTTTGTTTTCAGAAGGTTTTCAGTTGTTTTTTTTAATTTGGTTACTGGCATATTGAAAAGGCGAAGGAATTCCCGCTGGCTCAGTCACCTCAGATTTTTTTCCCATCATCTTTGAAAGCAGGTATTCTGATGGATGGGTTTATTCCAATTGATAAGGGGAGATGTGTATCAGAAATGTATAACTGTGTTCTGTGCATGGTTTGCTGTGTGTCCAGTTTGGTTTATTGACTGAGTTGAGAAAAGGTCAAGATCCTATTATCACAATAAAAATCCCACTGCTTATTTGTGCTAAACAGAAATTTCATTGTTAGAATAAGTTTTTTAAAAACATTTAAAATCTGAAGGGAAGTTAAAAGATTCTCATGTTCTTAAAATCATAGCAATGATTCTAAGAAAAAAAACCAAAGAATTCTCTGACTGTTCTTTTTGTCAACATAGAGTAACAATGTGAAATAGTTACAGTACATAATAACAGTTTCGTTCCTCAGTTTTGTTTCTTGCATCTGTTATTTTATTACAATTAATGTTTATAATTTTTTTTTCCTTGAAAACCAGGTTTATTATTTTTGTTTTACTGTTTTATCCTGATGCCAGAATTTTCCTGTATCAGATGTTTGACTTTGCAAAATTACATGACCTTACAGTTTTCCTAAGAATAACAGAGCAGATTAATTTACCAAAGCTGGAAGATACACAGTAATATCATTTTAACTGTATTTCAGCAACTATAATTTTCAAACAGAAAATTGGACTGTCAATCAAGACCATAAATTTGTCTCAAAAATATGCATCTTCTGTGTTTCTTAGCAACTGTGAAACTAATAGTTATTAATTCCACCACTTCTAAGCTGAAAACCTACCTATTTGTATTACACTTACTAGTTAATACACAGTATAGGTGTTAATGGATCTGAAACTCATCTTGTTTTACTGTAATATTAAGCCATATATAGTTGAAGATGTCCCTGCTCTCAGCGGGGGGGTTGGACTAGATGACCTCTGGAGGTCCCTTCCAACCCAGACATTCTATGTTTCTATGTTTCTATATACACTAATTTCATGAAAAGTCAGCAGGGTGGCATTGGGATTTTCTAAATTGTAAATGGCTCCAGATTGCATTAAACACTTAAAATGGTCATACCTGGTAGCCATATATAAAAGACATGAGGAACATGTAAATGAACTGTAAATGGAGAAGGGCTATAGCAACTGTTAGCTAAAGCAGTTTCAACATGTAACAACATTATGTGAAATATTTGTCTTTCTGTCAATAATTTTTTGGGGAAACAGAAATCCTCCTTCCACAATTGTTATTTTAAGACTTGCTTCTTTCATATTTTCAGGAATTTAAAGATATAAAAAAGCTTTTTTTTAAGTATTATGTAAATCATTTCGTTGCCTGCGTAGTAAAAAATGTTATGGCTAAATCTTACCACAGCTTTGATATGTAAGAATGTCTATATATCTATTTTCTGTCATTAACCATATTATTTAGACAAAAAATTATGAAGTTTTCTAACTGTGTCCTGCTCCAGAAAAGACCTTAGAAGGATTTCAGATTTTAAAAGTATTTCTCAAAAAGTGAAAAAAAAAAAAATAATCCTTTTTCTGTGGCACCTAAACTGGAATTGCCAACACCTGCCTGCTCCCCCCAGGCGCACCCTAGGGCCCTGCAGGTCTGTTTCTGTGCTGGACTGGGATGTCGCTGTCTGGATGATGTGAGGAACCAACCTCTTCAGCTTTTCTGGACATCTGGGTATTGGCTACATGGATCCTGCCAGTCACGCTGACCTGTTTCATGTACACGGCAAGTGCCCGCAGGCACTGACAAAGTCTCAAAGAATCCAAGTTTCTTATGAAAGGATTCATATCACTGCAGGGGGAACGTATGTGTCATTCTTTGTTGGTTTGGGATTTTTCTAAAACAAAGGCTGAGCTGGAAGCCCACCTGATATAACAGCAATATACTGATCCAAGAAAGAAAAAGTCATTGATGCTCACTCCCTATGCTAGTCTCTCCCCCATGTCTTTGTAGAGGCAGAGACCTGCTCCTTTACAGGCAGCCAGAGAGAGGTCAGTGTGACTCCTGGTGTGGTTATTCAGCAGTTGGCTGCAATTACAACTTGCTGCTGCTATTCAGCTGCAGCAATTGCAAATACCTGCTAGGCTGCTTTCTGCTTATGCAGTCTCTGCAAGCTGGGTCCTTGGCATGTGTTTCAATGTGCACAGAGGTCTTCCAGTGTGTGTGGAGTTGTGAACTTTGTGTTCCTCGTTCCCTGTGTGCTCCTGTGGCAGTAACGTCTCCCTGATTTAAAGAAGTAAGTTGCTGAACTGTGATCTTCATTGTCACAAAGGTTAAGAAGAGTATGCTTGAAAGTGAAAAAATCTTCAGTGCATGGAAGGCTAGAAAAAGAAATACAGACTACAAATGTTTTAAAGTGATTATGTAGCCTCTGATAAAATTAAGAGATGATTTAATATTTTTGTAGTTTTTGTGTCTAATGGTGACTGAGGGACAAAAATTATTATTGCTAGACCTGTGGATGCTTGTGTCCACTTGTGACCTGTATCAAAAGTCAGCAACTATTTGCGTGCAACCTTGTGTCTCCCTGGCATTTTGTCTCTGTGTGACCTACGTCTGAGTGATCTGTGTCTATAGCAATTTTGAAAAGAATGTTCCATGGCCAAGATCCAGAAAGTTTTGAAATGGCAATTTTGAAACTAACGCAGCCTCTGGTTGCCCTTAAGGAAGAAGCACTGTAAGACACAGACAGGTACTGTTTTCTGGCACTCCTTTTCCAACTGCCTTTATTTGGTTTAATAAAATTTAATAAATCCAGTGTCAGTTAATGTGATAATCTGGAAAGTACAGCTAATCAGCTACTTAATGGGATACCAAACAGTGTTTAAATTCAGTTGTGTTCCTAAGACACAAACCACAGATGCTTATTTTAAAAGAACAAATTAATGGCTCCTCCAAAATGTGGCTGCAGTCTATCCACCCCATCAAGAGCTTGTACCCTTCGTAAGGTTCTCAGAAAGAAAACATTGTTGGAAAAATAACCTCTTAAAAGGAAAATTAAAATCTAGTTAGAGGTCAGAATATTTGCTCAGGGTTTGGAAAAGTAAGGCTGAAGTCCCTTCTCTAATGGAAAGGTTTGAACCCTACTTAACTCTCTCCATCAGGAATTCCTTAAGCCATGGAGTGAAAAAGCATTCTGTGATGGAGCACTCTCAGTTTTGCTTGTGGAACTGTTCAATTAGCCATTTAAATGACAGCACGTTTAATGTAAAGTATGAAATGTGGTTGGCTGGTTGTTCCTATAGTGAATAAATGTTCTAACTCTTAGGTTATGTAGCTACATTTGCACTCTCTGGCTCCAAGTTTTTAACACTGACTATAAGATGGCTTTTGATTTCTTTCTTTCTTTTCCACTCTTACTGACATGGAAAGAAATTTTTCCATACAAATAGGGTTACTTCTGTGGAGAAAGATGCCAGAGAGCCCTGCAAATGTGTAAAGTTTACTTTTCATATCCTATCACCTTCAGCAGAGATGGGAATTTAAAGTCAATTTAAAGTTCCTTGGGCAGGAACTCCAATAATGGTGCTGCTTCCTTTCCAGATGGGTGGGATTTAGAGTGGGGATTGGTGGGATTTGTTTTTTTGAAGAACACAATTAAGAATGATAAGAAAAAAGAACGCTTTGTAGGCTGAGAAATCCTGGCAGGGAAGGGATTCACCACCTTTGCAGATTCTGTCAGGGCTTGGGTCTGTGCTCTTTGTTTAGTTCTGCCAATGTTTGGGCAGTTATGGGCAAGCCCAAGAGAAAAACTTCCCCTTTGTGCAGAAAGAGTCCCAGCCACCCGCTTAACCCCTTCGGGAACAATCTGTACCTCAGAGTGTGGAGGGGGAACCAAACAACACTTCTGAGAAAAAAAAAAAAAAAACAAAAAGACATAAAAAAAACAACTTTCAGACTGATCTGTTCAAGATGCCCGAAGACCTAACACTAAACTGACATCACTAACTGTGGTTTTCTAAAATGAGGCAAATGCATAAGAGCGGATAAGTAAAATACTGGTTTGCAAACATTTGCTCCTTGGCTATTGCCAGGAGCCTTTTACAGCTCTGTAGGGATTACTCATGTTAGTTATTGGTTAAGCATAGGAAGAAGCATAGTGGTTTGGAACCTATAAGTGCATGGCTATTTCTAAACTGCTCCTGTTCTACAAGCAAAGTACTTCTATCTGCACAGATTTTATGTGCCGTGTTGTGTACAGCATTGGGTATTCGGAATGATTTGTCTGACAGGGTTTCAGAAGAAAGCAATCAATAGCTAGTTGAAATAGAATAGCAAATAGAAGCTTATTCAAGTTTAGTTATTTTAGTCCCTGTCTTCAGATTGCTCTACAGATTCATGTCATATTAGGCATAATAAAGCCTCATCTTTTAAGTGTGCAAAATGTCTACATTTTGGACACCATGGCAATATTACAGGGATGCCAAGAAAAACTATTTACAAATATTATATTAATATTATTTAAATGAGACAAAATAACTTGGCAAAATTGGTTTTCTAAAGAATATGTTTTGATTTGCCAATATCAAGATCTGGAAAAATATGTCATTTAAAGGCAGCACTTCAAATCTTGGAATTGAATTACTTAAAGTAAATCCATAAGGTATGCTTTTTTAATACATATATGTGGTGGGTAATTAAGATAATATCTATTTCCATGTAACTGTAAAGAAAAATGGGTTTTGCTGAATTAGTACTTCTTGCAATCATTTCAACCCACCTATAAGTTAGTATGGTTATAATTGCCTGGGATACTTTTCCCTTAATGGTCAAATTAGGTGCAGTATCATAGAATTTTCTTTTCCTATTTTTAACATCAGCTGCAAAGTACATGCTGTATTTTAGTAAAAAGAATAGAAGGACTGTGCTTTTTCAATCTGCTTCATAAGTAAACATCTCTCCTCTGTTATGTAGATGCTTTTATGTTTGCCTTCTATTGCTTTTTTAACTGAAGGAGTTTGAAAAAGATCTGTTTAACTCTTCGGAATGGCAGGGTGATGAAGTGGGGTGTCATTTGCCTTCCACCCCCATGCTCTAGTAAACCATAATGATATGGCTATATATTGTTTGGGGCCAGCAATAACATTATAATAACATGTATAAAAAGTTGTGTGCTGTCTTATTTGAGCCTGTTACAATTTTTATTAGGATATTTATTGCCTTCTTTTACAAAATCTTGTGTGAGTACAGTGTATCTGTTCAGTGATGTGTGTTATTTACAATCAAACTTAGATTCTTTTGCAACAGTAGAATAAAATACTGTTTGAAAACAACCTGAGGTAGTTTCAATTCCTTTTTACTTATTTTTTAATTTGCTTTAATTAGTGTCAAAATGACTGAGAGAAAGCACTACTAAACTTTTAACTTTTAAAACAGTGTTGGCATCAACTGATACATCTACATTTGGTAGGTTTGCTTTTGGTTGTTTTTTTGTTTGTTTTTTTTTGTTTGTGTGTTTTTTTTGGGGGGGGGTTGTTTGTTTGTTTTTCTGACCACCAAGACCTAAGGTCACCCATCAATCTGTAGGACAACCCAGGACATAAGGTGAGAAAAGAACCCATGCATTTGTAGGACAGAGGTTAAAAGTCCTGAAATAGCCAACACCCAAGAGAAGGTGTTTGCAGGACTGGGGCAACCTTAATATTTCCATCACCTTGGTCTCAGGCTTCTCTGGTGTCAGCAACTGATGAACCTCTTGCTGTTTAACCCCAGAGTCATGCTGGCAGTAGAGACTGCAACCTATCTTTCCCTGACTGTTTAGAAACAATTGGGACCTTGGCCTCTATCCTTCCTCCTTCTCCTCCTTCTGTTCTCCTGCTGCCATGTATGTTACTTCCACACTTTGTAATAACTAAGATGCACCTTTTTTGAATGAAACTCACTGAAGAAAATCTATGTATGGTATACAGGTGCAATATAAAGGTATAAAAAGTGATGTTAAACTCTTATTTGCAGCAAACATGATTAGATTTTAGCAAGTTGATTTCTTTGTCCCTGGCTTATTTTACTTTCTTATTGTTTAGTATTTCTTCCCTGCCTACAATAGTTCCCTTGCTAAATGGATGTTTGCTTTGTAACAATAAGCTGCATGATACTGTCCTTGATAGTTGACTCATTACCATTACCATGTTTTCCTTTGAGTTTTAAATACAGAATTCCTGTTCTTCACCTGTGTGAAGGAGGGGAGATAAAAAAGTCTTCTGTGTTTCAGCACAATGTGCCAGTGTGGGAAAGTAGGGGAGAAGTGCAGTGCTGGCATATTAGGCTGCTGTTTCTGTGGTCCCCTGTTCCAGGATTGTGTGCCACGTATAGTCTCATCTCTAGTATGTGTCTTCAAGCAGCCAAAACTCCATGCAAATACACTGATCAAAACCAGGTATTAGTGGAAATGGAGAACCACTATGGCTTTTGCAGCAAGTATAATTTTGTGGTCTATTGTGAACTTCAACACTGGCTATATTTGATAACTGTGGTATTTATAATAAAGGGCTAGGGTGGTGGTTTCCATGCTCTGGACTGTAAGGTTGTGGTGCATGGCTTTCACAACTATGTTAAGCATAATAACAGTTGTGGATTCACAAGGACTGAGCTTAGTGTGACTATGTGGTTTCCCTGACTCTGCTCACATGCCTGCTGGTCTACAGGAGATGCTGAACAATTAGGCTAAACAAGGAAAATGTGGTAACGTCAAGAACATAAGACACGAGAGTATTGATCTGGATAAATTTTCATCCCACTGAAGTGAAAAAGGTACTTGCTGCACCTTTCTGTCTTTGTAGAGCCTGAGCCTAAATGTCGCTTTGTTCCCTGACTTCTCTTTATTCCTGCCAAGATATGTAGGCCCTATATTTGCAGTAAAGATGGGGAATATGGGTGATGATTTCCACAAAAACACAGTAAGTCTTTAGTTTGGCACAGAATGTACTTCCCTTTTTCCCCAGGCTGCTGCAAAGCTAAACATGTAGGAAGACTTATCTTCACTTGTGTAAATATTCATTTTGGGAATTTCATTAGCATAAGCATATGTTTTAACCTCTTTTATTCCATAGAAGATTTTGTATGTTGAAACACACACTGTTTTGCAGCTCAGCCCTGTAAAGTGGCAGATAACTTTTGTGACAGAGTAATCAGACATTACTACTGATCTGTTAACAGGGGAGGAAAGATGAAGAGGGAGTCCAAATTTTCTGGGAAGTTTTTATTTTATAGCAATATGCTCTCTCATGCTCTACTTGTCAACCTCTTTTTGTTTGTTTGTTTTTTGTTTTCACTTCTGTGGAGAAAAACAGGGTATAAAGTGGTTGAGGTTGCACTAAAATGGTTTGTAAGCATATTTAAAAACAAAACTTAAATGATAACGGTGTGATTCTTGCACCTAAGTGTGAAGATGCCATCCACCCTAGAGGCCTTGCCAGGAACTGGGCATGGGACTTTCCTGAGGTAGGTACCTACCCCTTAGCTACTGAACAAGTTCCTTTTAAAGTCTTTGTAGAAAGAGAATACTTGAGGGTGAGATTCTTTTGACCTGTTTCAGATGCCTTCATGGTAAAATGAATTACTCCCTAGAAATATTTCTTTCTATTGTCTATAAAGTGTGATTATTTCAAATCTAGACAGGTACATTTAGTAACATAATTGTAGCCATATGAAGTCCTTTGCAGCCACTCTTAGCACCTAATTTTTTTAATTATTTTTTTTTCTAAATTAACTTCTGTTGCAGGCTAACTCCATGTTAATGCATTACAGGCACAGTCAAAACAACAGTATCATTATGGTCTCAGCTGCAAGTGCAGTTTTAAGATGCGGAAAGATTAAGACCAAAAACCTTTGCTGATTATATGGTGTTTCACTGCATTGTCATGAAATACAGCTACAAATACTGAGGGACTACTGAAAGAAATAAGAGTTTCTGTTTTCAAGTAATTTCTAAACATACCACTCATGCATATCCTTAGCAATGGAGAACATTGGTAATGTGAATCTATGATGTTCCTTACACAGCCAATTAGGGTTTAACAAAAGTTTGTCTTTATATGTTAGCTGCTACCATTAGAAGTAGGATCCTCACGTAAAGAGTTTAATTAGAAGTTTCAGTCTTCTAACCAATAGGAGTGGTTTTGTTGTTTCTTCATCCTACTCCCCACAAAAATGTTAGAAATGGGTAGAATAATTTAAGCAATTAAGTAGTTTTTTAAATCATTCTAGATAGTGGGGGTTGGTAGGTTGGTTGGTTTTTTTCTTAATTCTTTATCTTTTATATACACAGGCTGTTACAAACTGGATTTTAATTTCTTTCTCTTTTTTTGGGACGGGGCTTTGTTGTTGTTGTTGTTTTGTTGGGGTTTTTTTTGTTTTGTTTTTAATGGGAATTACAAGGGATTTAACCCAAAGTTTTCCTCATCTGCAAGGCTCTGAAGAAATCATTAGTCAATAAACCAGTACAACACATTCTTGAACCCTTTAAAAATTAATAGGATTTCACTTAAACTTGCTTGGGATTTTTTGTCTTTTCTTCTTTTTAGAATTTTATTCAGGAATTGTTTAGAACTTTATTCACTTGAAGCACTTTTTTGCAGAAGACATCTGTTATGCAGCATCTTCATGAACATTATGACTTGAATTTCAACTTTGCTTTAGCTGCTTTTCCTGAAATGTCCTGCATCTTAGCTGAGACGTGAACCTCCAGCCAGCTTCCTACACCTGGTGTCAGTATTTTGCATTCATTCCTACTGTGTCCCCAGTCAAATTTCAGGTTGCTGGTATAGCCCTTCTGTACCAAAACAGATGTCAGTCAGCATCTGTCCTCCTAGAAGAGCTCCTCTCATTCCTAATTCATTAATTGGGTGGGTGATAGAGATTAAAACCTCACTGTAGTTTATAGTTTCCTGATCACCTCAGGGAAGTTTCAGTAGGACCTGTTCCAGAGGCCTTTAAGTTTTGTGCCATGCATGCTACCTCTTTACAGAGAAATCAAGATATAGTTCAGGCTTTGCAGCAATGTATGATTAATTCCAATACTACAAGTGGGATGTGGGCAAACATTCTCACAGCTTGTATGGATCTGCAGCATTTGGCAATAAATTAGGCTTTGCAAAATAAATGCTTACTGCAAGCATGTTCACTTAGAAATGCTGGTCTTCAGCTACTTAACTTCTATTTGATGCATAATGCAGGTGCACAAGGACCATATGGAATTTGTCTATAAAGACTCAGTTAACTGGAGCTTTAAGTTTCTTCACTGTATGGCTCACACTATTTGGAGTCTTTCAAATCAAGTGTTACACCTAAGATTGGCATCAGCCTGGTGAGTTGCGTTAATTATTTGCACTGTATTGTTAGTATGCTGGAGTTTAGAAGACTTGACAGACATCACAGTGGATTGTCCACTACAGGGATGGGAATGGTGCAGTTATCATTACCAGTGAGGCTTTCAATTTATACCTGTAATGTCTGTATTGTTAAGGTAATGGCAAGGAGACTAAAGCAAAAAGAGGTTAAGGACAGAGAATCCCCTGTCTGCTACTGTTGCTATGGCTGTCTGGATCCTGCAGAAGAATAAATTCCATTTTATTCTAAACCTTCTCAAGAAGAAGCAATCTCATTGCAAAAATTTTGGGTTTTTTTTCTGCAAGACCTCTAATAATTTTATAATTGCATAATTGTTTTTATGATGCTGTTGAATTTGCAGAGGTTGTGCAACACGATGCTTGTCCATGTCAGAGAAGCGGTGATGATCATCAGTTAGGGAAATCAAGAAAAACTGGCACATGATTTTTTTTTTATATTATTATTACAGTTAGCATTTTACAATGGATTTAAGAAAGGGGATGTGCTGTAAATATATCCTCCATTCTCCTTGAATAAAATGATGGAAGCTTATATGCAACCTTCTGTAGCTATTTACCACTCCTCTCTTTTCTGTTACACAGGAATACTTGTCATTTCACCCAATGCTTCTGAGAGTAGTGGTGTTAATGCTGTGTTGTAATGTTGGCCTAAGTGTCTGCTGCTGACTGATTTAAACCTCTGACTCTGGTTGGTGTATTTCCAAAAGCCTGAGCTGGTCTAGAGGAGCAGGGTGCTTTCACAGCTTGTTGCCTTGGTGGAGTTGTGCAGGGCCAGTGGTGACACATCTCTCTTCTCCCCAGATGCTTGGCTCCTTCATATTTCTAACCACTCCTGGGATTGGAATTGGGAATTTTATGAGCTCAGACATAGGGATTTGGATGCAAGTAAGCACAGAGTTTAAAAGAAATAAAAATATTTTGGGTAGGTGTAATATGCCTTGCACTCAAAATTTCAGTTTCTCCCCCAATTAAAAAGAAAACCAGAAACATTTTAATTTTACTGAAAATAATTACAAGCAAATTTTTTGTAAATTTATTGACAACATTACAAAAAACCAAGAATGTATGTGACTTGGTAGGAAACTTAACTTGCCATTCTAATACTTTATTATTTACTTCTATCATTATTGTATTTATATACTCATTGGATTATAGTGTTCTGATTTGTTTAGCCATTGGATAACATCATGTGACTTCATGTTAAGTACTAAAAATGTGAAAAAATGTTAAACTATGTCCTCTACCCTGAAGAGTAATAGAAGAAAGCTGCCGTATTTCTGAGTTCTTTACTTCTGGATTAAATCAATTATTTCAGCCCTATAAAGAAAAAGCTTGTGTCTCAAACAGTAATTACCAAGTAGACATTCTTTAACACCCAGAACAAACATCTGGATCCTGTTGACTCTTTTTTTTCACCGTGGCAAAAAAGGTGAATGAAATATAATTCCTTGCTTTCTGATGTCATGAGGTTTCTTTCATTCTCCCAGCAGCTGGAGCTCCCAATCTCTAAGCATTTATATATATATATATATATTTTTTTTTTTTCCGAGTATTAAATGCCACAGTGGTGCGTTTTCAAGTCCAGCTCATGTGATTCTGCCATTCAAGGCATCATGATGGGTCTGAATTGAAAAGCAGGGTGTGGAGAAGCCAAGGTAGGCAGCAGAATGAAAGGTAAGGCAGGGGTGGTCAGGTGGTGTGATGCTCAGGAAACTGAGAAAGGTGGAGGTTCCGCAAGCTGAGAGCACTCTGGAAACGTTGGAAGTCAACACCACAAGAAGCAGGGTGTAGAGAAACAGCCTTTTGGGAGACTGATTGTGGTAGATAGCTGGTTGTAGCTGAGTCTGACAGATGGAGTCTGATAGCTGAATTGCATGGATTTTGCTGGGTATCTTCCTGTAACAAGCTGCCCTCCCCCCTCCTGCCTCTTCCTATACATTTCAGATCAGAGTATTAAAAGATTCCTGCCTTTGAGACTGAAATATGTTACTCGATCAGGGCAACTGCCTTGGTATATGTCTATTCACATAGAGCAATACACCATCCATAGTCTACCATGAGTAGTCGTGCTGAGTGGGAGGAAAATTCTGGGGGGTGCTGCCTTGTATAGGCTGATGGGATGACTACATTAAATGAATCAGGGAAATAATAGACTACAGAATACTCTCCTATCATGTTCGAGATAAGCTATGTTTCTATAGACAGCTGCACAATCAAAATGGCTTAGCTATTTGTGCTTTGTTTCACAGAACAGAAGATAGTTTTAGGAGGATGGTGCGAAAAAATAAACTTTACTTCTGAAGCACCAAAGCATGATAGTATGCAGTACAAATGTCAAAATACAAACCTAATTCCCAAGTTCAAAAGTTAGAAGTGAACCATAACAGAAGAACCCCGCAAAACTTTGCTGAAAACCTGCTGGCAGGAGGCCAGACTGTCATTCAGGGACAATGAGATGATCAGAAATGACAGTTGATGTAGGATGATGTTTAATGGACCAAGGTACAAATCACACACTTTGGAGGTTGAGTTTTCTCCTACAAACTGAAGGAAATAACAGTGGCTTGTGTGTCCAAGTCAGGAGTGGCATGTGGCTGTGGAAGTGGCCTATGCAATACTAATAAAAAGAAGAAATAAAAATCAATGGCACTCTAAAGGCCCTAGATATTTTTGTAGAATTTTGGCAATGCGCATTCAAGAAAGACAAACTTAATCAGGGCTCTGCAAGGCAACTGGCATTAAGGCTGGCTGAGGCAGGAGGAGCCTTTAGGTGGTAATAAAAGGATGTGCTATATTTAATTTCACAAGAGAGCAGCAGACAGTAGAAAAGATTGTTGTTTATAAATATATAAGAATACCTTAAATACTTTTCCTCCAAAGTGTAAAAAGACAGTCTTGAGACAAGACTACATTGGTGTAAGTCTGTCAAATGGTTCCACCCATAAGAGCTGTGAAGTTATGGAAAAGCCTCCCAATAGGATTGTGGAGGCTGTAAATCCAAGGGAATTTAATGAGTCCATAATCTGTTTCCTGTCTTGTTTAATGCCACTGCTGCTCATACCATAAATATTTTTTCTCTTCCCTAATGTTTATGTTCATGTTTTATGTATAGGCTGCAAATGTAAACATTCAAGGTCATATTTGGGCCAAGAAACCACTTGTTCTGGGAGCTAAAAATTGGGAAATGTGTCTGAGTAGTCTGGGAAATTGATTCATGCATGATGCTGTTGAGAATAGCCTGTGGATGGTGTGTAGAACCATTTTTGGCAGGTGTTTATCAGCTGACTTCAGAGGTAGAAATGATCCCTTTTATAGGACTCGTTGAGGGCTCTTTATGGCTTTCTGTATAGATATAAATGCAATATGTTTGGTTTCATACAAAAGTAATCAGTAAATTAAGTATGTGTAACATATATGTGTTATTTTCTGCCAGTTTCACCATCCGTGCAAATAATGCCTTTTCAGAACAGTAATTTTTTTTTGCCTCTATCCCTGTATTATATATTTTGTAGCTTCTCATAGGCATCTGATGGTGTGAGCTATTGATTTTGTTCTCACTTACGTTTACATCTGTTTTTAATTTTTAATGGAACAGAGCTCCCTCCTCATTTTAGGGGATTGGTCCACGTTTATCTGTAGAATGTGCATTTGAGAATAAACAGTATGAGTTGCAGGATCTGAGTAAGTGTAACTTTCTGACTTTCATGCACCAGGAGTTGTTTTTCTTCTAGTTGTCATGGTTTAGCGTCAGGGCGGCCCCTTAGACCTATCAGACACTCTCTGTTACCCCTCCTCCCTCCCCAAAGGGAAAGAGAAAAGGAATAAGGAAGAGAGACGTGATTAGAAAAGGAAACTAGAACAGCTTTAATGATAATAATAATAAAATAGAATATGTACAAATATATACAAAACC
>JANHGN010021806.1:0-26016 GCA_024605025.1 Megaceryle maxima | reverse complement strand
AAGATAATTAGAAAGTTAGTTAATTTTTAATCTTTGTCAGAATCGCGTGTTTCAGCTGGACTCTTCTATTTCCTCCTTCCATGAAAGATCTTTCTTGGAAGTTAAGAGATACTGCATAGGTACTGGGAAATTTGTACAGAATAAGGGACATGTCATGCAAAGCAGATGTAAGGTAAAATATATTTTATGACTGTCAAGTTTTCAGTACTAGCTGTTCTGAACTATACTGTTCATTTGCACTGTTTAGTTATGTAACCTTGGGCTCTAAAATACAAGAAATTATGATCTGGATTATAATTACTGTAAATGACCTTTTTTCCCCCCCACAAGGTTAGTGAGTTAAACCATCTCCAGGAGCTGAATTCAGTGAGTTCTACAGCCAACACAGGTATGTTGTGGAAGGATGTATCTGGTAGTGGGAAAAGAAAGGGGAACTTATGACAACTTCCCCTATATTTTGCCTTATTTGGGGAAAACTGAAATTCTCTTCTGTTATACAATAGTGTGCCTTGCTTTTTCTTTCCCTGCATTAGATGGAGATCTCTTAAATGCTTGTTGATCAGTGGCAGCATCTTTATTTTTTTTAACAACTGTATTGACCTCTTTCCACTTGTCCTAGACTAACATACCCCCAAAACCATTAAAATAATGTTATTTATGTTTAATGTAATATTTAATTATTTAATGTATTTCAGATAATTAAATATTTAATGTAATATATGCAATCCTTTTGTAATCCATAGAACCAACCTTTGTTCAGGATCTGGAGTAGAGATGCAGTCTCAGCAAAGAATTGTGCTTATTAATGTATAGTGGTGAACACTGTGTCATTTGCAGGAAAATGCCACTGATTTTGAGAAAGCTCCTTAAAAGGAATTATATTCTAGATCAGTTTTTAAACAGAGGAGAATATAACTTCTGTGAATGTAGATACTTTATGCTTCAGGAGACACCATCAGTCTGTGATAAAGTTTTAGGGAATTTTGTGTGAATGAAGGTTTCCTGGAATGACATTTTACCAGGTGTATGTTATCCTAAATGCTATCATTATTTTAGTAATTTGGATTGTGCAATGGTTAATTTTGGTGCATAAACTGACAGGAAATAAGAAAAATCACTGGGGTTCTGCTGTTTCACTGAGGAAGGGAAAGTGTCATTGTTGTCCATTATCCAACTCATCCAGTAGCATAAGCCGTAACTTTTGACAGTTAAGAGCAAATGGTAAGAAAAACTGAGGAAAAAGAAAACATTAATAATTAATATTTGTTAAGGTGATGTGATCTATGATGCAAATAATTAGTGTCCCTTAAGACCTTTGCTTCAGTCAGTAGCTTTCAACTTGCTGATTTTCAGATCTGGAGCTATCCTCTAAAGTGAAAGTGTATCTTTCTAAGAATCAATTTTCCTACAGTGAGTTCACAGAACATCACCATTTCTGGAATCAGCTAGGCTTGGTTTTCTCTCCCTAATAATGTCACTATAGGAAAGTATCAGGACAGAGCACAGTGGTGGTGGTAGTATTTCCCTAAAAACTCTCCCATATTTGGAAAACATGTGGATCAGGAACCACCCGAAGCAGAGGGAATGTTTTTGTGTTTAAACCATTTCCTTGCACATATTTGTCCACCTGAGTGTAAAGGAAAAAAAAAAGAAAACCAAAACCATAAAACCACACAACCAACCAAACAACAACAACAAAACAAAACCAAAACACCCCCCCCAAAAAAAAAAGCCCTGCACAAAAACGAACAACAAAACAAACAAAAACAACCCAAAACACAGCAAAACAAACAAAAATAAAATAAAAACCAACATACACAAGAAAACACCAAAACCACCAAGCAAATAAACCAAAACAACAAACACATATAAGTATGTGAGTAGTTGCAGTGTTTGGTGGCCTCACATTTAACTCCACCACATTGTATGAAGAGACCCATTTTTGTTTGGACTACTCTGACTCTGGTAGTCTCATGTGATGTCTCTAATTCTTATTTTAAAAGAGAAAGTGAATGGTTGTTCCACTCACTTTTTCACAGTACTGTGAATATTATGAACCTGCATCACATTACCCGTCCATCTTATCCTTACCAGGATGAAAACAATTGATTTATTTGTTTCTTGTTATGATCCTTGTTGCATTCACTTTATCTTTTACTAATTCTACTATTCCCTCCAGACTCTTGCACTTCACTTGTACTCCCACTTCAAAATGTAGGCTGGTTTTATACTAAGCTGATGCCTTCATAAGGTTATTTACTGTACCCTTAAGATGCTGACATGCTTTTCTTCTCTTACTGCATTCACAGAGTTGTACCATTACTTAATTTCACTGCCACTGTAAATAAGCGCTACACACTTGTGTGTGTCAGGACTGGGGTACAGACCTTTCCTGTCAGCTGCTTTTGCTTTTGCTTGATAGTATGATACAAAACTAAGCTGAAGAAATACAGAAGTACTTTTATTCAATATCTGATTTAATGATTCATGGAGGGTAGAGGCTATCTGAAGGGAAAGAGCAAGTCCTTTTGATTGTAAACTGGGACAATCTAATATCTTGAGCACATAAAACTGCAGACATAGTTATGTTTTGCATACCTCTTACTGCTAAGTTAGGGGCTGTCAATGGTCTGTAGGCAGTGTATTTAAACTCTATAAAGGAGGCAGCTACGAGGTTGAAATGATGTTGCAGAAAAGAAAAATAATGCATCTTTTGCTTCTTCCTTGTATTTTGGAAATTATTCTGACCTTGGATATGCTATTGTGTTTCAAAGCACATGAAAGGAAGTGTTATTTTAGACATAGTGCAGGAGGTAATTGTAGTTCAGAAACTTTCCCCAACCAATAGGTAATAAGCCTGTGGCATTTTTGCAAATAGCTATACAACTGATGACTTTGAACAAGGCTGCTTTAACTGGTCATTGACAGGTGGTTCAGTCAGGTGGATGTCTGCTAGTTAGGATGGATTTGCCATGATGGCATCATATCTTTTTAACAGAACAAAGATAATAAATGCAATGAAACAAGAAACAAGCTAAATTCAATGTTAAAATTACAATGATTGGCTTTCCCAAAATTATGGATTGTATGTAAGAAATATCCTGAGGTACTTCAAAGATTTCATTACAACACTTTTCGGTGTGTTGAACAGAAGCAAAAAGGTCAAGACTGCAAGAGTTTTGGGCTTTATAGGATGATTACCTTGAGAGTTTAAGGTATCAGTTTTTCCTTTTGGAGCTGGAGAACTTTTTACCAAGCCGAAGAAGTGTGTTCAAATAGGTGAGTTTGCTGAAACTTCAATATTCAGTAGCTCTTGGATTTTAGAGGTATTGCAGAAAGCTGTGATGAAATCACAGGGCTATATAAATATATATCTGTTAATTCCTCTTTGTTTCTATTAGTAGTCTGTTGTCATGAATCCATTGTAGGGAACAGACTGAAGCTATCAAGGATAGAAAGAACCTTAGGATTTTTCCCTCCCTTCTTTCCTCCCTTCTTTCCTCCCTTCTTTCCTCCCTTCTTTCCTCCCTTCCCTTCCTCCCTTCCTCCCTTCCTCCCTTCCTCCCTTCCTCCCTTCCTCCCTTCCTTCCTTCCTTCCTTTTTTAATTTATATTTTTAGAGATAGAATAACTTCCTTGGCAGAATGATTCTGCATGCCCAGTCATACTATACGGTTTCTATCTTCTCCCTGCTGAAAGATGCATGCAAATAACATATAGATGTCTTCAGTACAAAGTTTGTTCCCCAGAAAGAAAAAATATAAAGCAGCTTTCTTCTTGGAAAGGGGCCTAACTGAAGGCATTTTTAACTCCCTTTGTAAAAAAGGATATAAACTGTTGAATTGCCTTAGAATATTTTTCTTTTTTCTTTTTTTTTTTTCTATAGATGACCTTATAGACTGAGAGTAACATATTAAGAACTAGTGCATCACACATTGTATTCTTCACAGACATGATTATACTTTGCACTTTCTGTACATAAATGCTTTGAATGTGATGAACATAAATGATCTGACTGATATTAGTCAGAGCTCTAAGATACTGGGAAGAAGGAGCAAATGCTGAAAGGGAGAAATGTGTTGTCTATAAACTAGGATAATGGACTTAATTTCTTAAAGATAAACGTCTGGGATAGCACACAGCTGATAGATGGGGGTTGGACTAGATGACCTTTAGAGGTCCCTTCCAACCCAATATATTCTATGATAGTTTCTGTAAAACTTTAAGTGTTTTACATTTAAAATATTTATGTTGGAAAATTCCTGACTATTCCAAATGGGAATCTGAGATTTGTAGGTGAGGTATTATGTGCTTGCTAATTCTGGGCAATTTGTTCTGAATTGGCCTAAAAGTTGAAGTAGAGATTTTTGATGTTTTTCTGCTTCAATGCAAATACTGTTTGCTTACCAAAAGCTGTCACTGTTGTTAACCAACCCTACATAAAGTCTTTTAGCAACATTAATTTATTGTGTCCTCTGTGTATAGTAGCTTTCTGTTATCAAGTGGTGTTATCAAGTAGCTTTCTGTTATGAAGTGGTGGAGCCTGCACTCAGCAATGTGGGAAAACAATCAGCCTGGCTAGTTGCAACTGATGCCGGAGCATTTATATTTCCCAGTGGGCAAGTACACAGCAGAATGGTGACCGCCCAGCAGAAAGGAGTGTTCTCTGCTTCTCCTGAGCTTCTAGCACCTGCTAGGACCAATGCAGCCACACAGACAGAGCTCCTGTTCAATCATTCAACCACACAGGTTTCTGGCTGTGGGTTGTGTGAAGGGCTATTCCTAGAGGTGGAAAGTAATTGCAATCAAGATTGCAGGAGGTGTGACCAGATTGATGAACTGCACTGCTTGGTGGCTGAGCTGCAGGAGGATGTGCACTGACTGGGGAGCAGTTGCGAGTCTGAAAGAGACAGAGATCAGTGGAGCTGTACTCTGCTGTCTGAGATGCCTAGAAGCCATCTCATCCTGGCTACTACAGAGGCAGGTCTTGGATCTGCTTTGTGCCAGAAGGAAGGCAGTGTCACAAGGGACAAAGAGAGGTGGAAGGTTGCAACAAGAAGAGATAAGAGACACAGATACAGAATGACCTGGGTTGGAAGGGACCTCCAGAGGTCATCTAGCTTTTGAGGGCTTAGGAGTCCATGACTGCTGGTCAGTCTTTAAGAACTACCTTTTAGAAGCACAGGAGCAGGCAGTTCTGCTGTGTCATAAGTCAAGAAAGTGGGACCGAAGACCAGCATCTAGAGGAGGGCAAGAAACCTGGTGAAAGGGCTAGAAGGAATGTCCCATGAGAAGTGTGGCTAAGGACTTTGGGATTGTCTAGTTTGGAGAGAAGGAGGCTGAGATCCAACCTCATTGCTCTCTACAGCTTCCTCAAGAGGGGAAGAGGAGAGGGATGTGCTGTTCTCTTCTCCCTGGGATCAGTGATAGGCCACATGCTAATGGTTCAAAGCTGCACCAGGAGACATTTAGGATGGATATTAGGAAGGATTTCTTCACTGAGTGGCCAAATACTGGAACAGGCTTCCCAGAGAGGTGGTTGATGCTCCAAGCCTGTTACTGTTTAAGAGGCATTTGGACAATGCCCTTAAACATCATGCTTTAGCTTTTGGTGAGCCCAGAATTGGTCAGACAGTAAAAGCAGATGATCGTTGCAGGTCCCTCCTAACAGAAATAGTCAATTTTTGTGTATTTATAGGGTCTGTAGCTCTCTTTTATATATATATATATATATAATTTTGTTTTTGTTTTTGTTTTGTTTTGGTTTTTTTAATTGAACCACTTTTGCTAGTGGAACATAAACCGATCCCTTATGAGGAGTTTGAACACTATGACCTTCTATTGGGTTTTTAAATAAATTTCAATCTGCAGCTCTTTCTGTTTTAGGGCTCATTGTAGGGAGTTAGCACCTGCCTGTAATCTCAATAATTTTTGCATAGATTTGCCAAGAAATTGAAATGAGAGGAGTGATAGATGATAAAACTGAGAAGAAAAGGTTTGTTTGGAATTCAGAGGGACACCTGACCAGGTTCATCTCTATTTTAAGAACAAAATCTGACATTATACCGTGTCTAAATATTGAAGAGGCAAGACAGCAAGAATTACTGTTCCATACTAATTTGACACCTGAAGCAAGTCTTTATATTCAGTTTGCTTTGGGGTTGGTGGAAAACATTTTAACACTCAGCACACTTGATTTCTTCTTTTTTAAACCAGGGATAGCCTGGGAACCATTAAGTGCCAAATGCTTTCATCAAACCCATAAACAAAAGGGGATTCTATAGGAAATCCAGTTACTCTCAGGGGTTTTCAACAAAACACATTTTCACTTAGTCAGAGTGGAGGAATAAATCTGTAGCTCTTTTTAAAGAGACTTACTTCACAGCCCTAGGAGGCAGACACAGTACTGGATTTAAAACAAAAGCTGTAACAAAAGCATCCTCACCAGGCTCAGTAAATTATGGTAGTGTTTTATAGGTCTGTAATACATCTGCATGTAAGAGCTATTCAGTTACCGTTCAACCTAGCAACTTAGATGGCCTACGAGGGGGGGAAATATGTGCTGTATGGATGCTGATTTTTTTATTAAATATAGTAATGTTGAGTGAATCAGCTTCTTAATTACAAGAAAAAGCTGTGCTCTGATAGATGTGCTTATGAGATAGAAAATTATTTCTACAACAATGGAAAGCTTAAACATCCAACCTGGTGTTTTACCTATATTTAATCGCACTGTAGTTTTCCTGAGTTGTTTTTCTCACCACAGATCACCTTTGTACATAAACACACTGGTAATTAACCCTGCCTATCTTATTTAACACTGATACAGTTGCTGACACAGTAGAGGCATTGAGGTGTCAGAAGGTAACTGACTGCTAGTTTATTTAGTGTGGAATATGGAAATATCTGCTCGTGTGTATTTTCTGAAAAGGCCAGTCTACAGCATCTCTCAGAACTCAGTTTTGGGGTTTTTAGGCAGTCAGGGAACTAATGGGCCAGCATGGCACTTTTTAAGCTATTCACAAGCATCCCTCTCACCAGAGTGAGAGGGAGCAATCAAAATACTCCACAGAAGCATACTTAATCCAATCCATACTACTACAGTCATTTGACCAGTGATGTGTGGATCTGTGTTCGTCAGTGGAAATTAAAATGTTCTTGCCATTCTAATCTTACAGTCTAGGAATATAACATACTCTGAAATAGTACCAAATTAGAATCTAGGAACTGTCTGGCTTTCTTTCCCCTCTGTCCTTTGTAAATTAGATTAAAATAAAGACCTTCCAGTGTTTTAAATTTCAGCTACTTTTATGAAAAGTTACTTTGTGAAGAGTCACTAGAAACCAAAATTATAATGTAAAGCCTGTATTACGTGCAGAAAATACACTCTTTTTCTGATAGAAAATTGTGGTGTTTTTGTTGTTGGCTTTTTTTGTTTTGATTTAAATGTCTTTAAAAGAGAGAGTCTGAATCAGTATTGTGCATAGTTTATAAAAATTAGGAATGAACTGCAAAGTTAGCAGCTTACTCTTTATATATGAAAAAATTTGCTTCTAAACATATAGTATGTATGACTAAAATTAGCAGTGAGAAGTTTGGGTTGTTTTGAGGTTTTGTTGTTGTCAGGTTTTGTTTTGGTTGTGGTGTTGTTTGAGTTTTTTTTCCCTGAAGCTATGATTTCTAGATGTGTGGGATCAACAGTAGTCTGATGATGTGTTATGGCAAAGGCTTGAGGCTTTAAGATGCATGTTGTGAGCAGCAAATGAATTTGCTAAGAATGGCTGAAAATATTAATGCTCTGAGTTTAAAATTAAATTTACAAAGGCATAGGAATCATTATATTTATTGTAAGGAATATTTGAAGCTGGCAACATTATAAGAGAAGATAGTGTATAAAACTTCCACTGCTTCAAAATATGTTACACTGAGTTCACTTACAGTATGTAGGCTGAACTAAGAGGATAGGGACAGGATCCTTTTTAATGGATATCAATTCATTGAAATTCATGGGTTCTGTTATTTGCTGATATTCTGCACGTTATATGTAAATGACTTTACATTTTCAATTGCAAATAAAAATCATACAGCTGAAAAAAACAAAACAAAGAAATCCCCAACACGATGATATCTGGTAGATTTAGTTAGTTGTGTGGACATGTCACACTAGAATTTTAATTCAGCTAGCTTCACGGAAAATATAAACATTTTGTATAATTATATTGTTCACTTGAAAGTGTGTTTAGACTTCATCGTTAAACAGATTCTGATAATGCAGCCCAGCACAACAGTTTTAAGAATGAGAACAGGCACTGTATTTGGGATCAGTTCTTGTCTAGAAACTATTCCTTCCTCACAGAAGTCAAAGGTACAGTATTAAGAACAGTCTTTCACTAAGAAATTTCTCTTAAGTCCACAGCCAGGAGCTAGGGAGGTAGGATGAGAATGGAAATACTAAAGAACATAAATGTATTAATTGCAGTCTAGTGTCAGCACTAGACTGAAGAAATTAAAAAAAAATAAAGTTTTCACTCTTGGCTTCAAATTAAAATTCAGTGTCTTCAAAATAGTAGTAAAGAACTGTTGAGTAAATGCTTCGTTCTTAAGCAACAAAATAATTTGATGTTGACAGTGTCTTTGAGGCTTGAATGGCCAAAGCATGACTTAATTCCAGCAGTCATGAGTACCAAATCAGAACATAGTTTCCTAATCACATCGATAGAGTATTTCCACATATATATTTTATTAAGAACTATTTCTAAGGGAGGTAGATTTCCTTTTCATATCCTGTTTAAAGATAATATTTCTTCACATACAGAAACAGTGGATAAGCAGTGCTCAGAACATCCTTGATTGTTGTGGGTTAGTTTCTAAATGTGCTTAGGTTTTTGTGTGCATCTACCCATAAGAAAAAAAAAACAACAAAAAAACACAACTAATCCTTTTCTCCTTGAAAGAATAGGTATGGCCTAATACAGGAGGTAATTCCCAATCCCTAAGGCTTTTCCCTACTCCTTTCTAAGGAAGTTCTGCATTCATCCCCACTGAAAATCAATCCAAGTTGTGTATGGAACTTCATCATGCTGTCTTAAAAACTCAGACTATGCTGAATTGAATATTCTGTCTCTTCCTCTTAGTAACTGAATGATAACTGCACTGAATTCTGGGTTTTGGGCTATGCAGGAAAAGGAAAAAAGAAAAAGAAAATTAGGCTGCAATTACTATGTGGGAAAGGGGTATCTGGAATCTCTTCAGTTTCACAAGCCAAATTCATGGTCAAATCGTGTATCAAATCATACAGCTAATTTGCACATTGCCACCTTCCTAAATATTTATCTCCTATTTCTCTCAAACAAAGGAGGTTCTGATGGACTGAGCTGTACACCTTGTGGGGAGAAGAGGACATAAAAGATCAGATAGCTCAGAGCATAGACCAAATGGACCTATTTGGATTCAACTCTGTTGTTACATTTTTAAGTCCATATGCCATTTGATGTATACTACTACTTTAATAGTTTTCCTGCCATAGGAAATGTCTTAGGCTTTCTATGCTGTTGTCTATGCTAACTGATTTTGTTTTTTTGTTTTTTATGAATATTGCTTTGAAGAAAATAAAATCACAGGTGAATTGGTTGTAAAATATCTAAGGTGGGAGAATATGGCAATAACTGCAGAAATTTGGGTTTCTTCAAAGTTAATGAGACTATGCAGAGAATAAATACAGGAAGTATTTATAAAGAATTTCTGCTCTACTGGAGCAGATGCTCATGACTAGTGGAAAGACTGCTCAAAATAAGACTACAAGGAATTACTTGACTCCACCAGAAAACACTCTGTCCTGAATAATGCTGGTAAAAATAGGCCTGAACTGAGTGCACCACCAGAGCTACAAAACCTTCCAGGAGATGAGAAGAGAACATTTGTCATCCTAATACATAATGTGCTAGGAAGTAACAAAGGGCCAAACTCTGCTGATGTGAATAAAAATCCCGGCGCTGTGGTGAGTTGTTCAGTTCAGGCTTTTAAGCACTGCTCCAAAGTGTTCATACATGATCAACCAGGACATAGCCTTATTAAAATGTGAGGTGACTCAGGGACTTGTATTTGCAGTCCTCCCTTGTCTAGCTTGAAATGTAGATATAATAGCAAATAAATATTTTAGCTTTTTGAAGATTTGCCTCACTCCATTTGCTAAGGAAGTCCCATTTGTTATAGAATAGTGAGCACACATTTTATTTTGTTCCTCCAGAAAATAATTATTGCTTTACCAGCATTCACATGTAGCTCTTTTTTTTAAGGAGTTGTTCTGACCTTGGTGATAAATAATGGAGAATGTGTATCAGATACCAACCATAGGTTAGTCTGCCGTGTGCTAGAACTTTCAGTGTCTAAAATCAGTTCATGTGGTTTTTTCCCCTGCAACATATTTTAAAATATAACTTGATTTTCAACACACTTTCTTTTCTTAGACAGATATTGTTTCATTCTTAATGCATTAGGTGATTAATTTAAAGTCTTTGTGAGCTTCTTTCCCTAGAAAAATAATGAAAAAATCTACAATAAAATGTACGATCAGTGTTGTGACATACAATTTTATTATTAAGATGATATGGTGCAACCTTCGAATTCAGAGCAATAGACTGCTAGGGCTCCTGCTCCCTGTGGACCAGAAAGATGTATAAATCTTAAAAATGAAATTCTTTACATTCTTGTGACTAAGTTGAAACCAGCAGCTTTTATTCAGGCCCATCTTAGCTTTTACTGATTAAGCAAACATTGTATACAGTGTCATGTGAATACATAAACCAGTAAGCTTTTATCAGTCTCATATATGTTACTTGCTACCAGTATCCCATAGTAAATTTAGTGAGTATGACTCACTAACACCAATATCATCAGCTGTGTGCAGCAATAGGTAGGTATCTCATGACCACCCACAGACACAGATACTCTAGGTTCTTTGAATATGATGAATGTGGGCATTCTGAATCAGTAAAACTGCCACCTTGGACTTTGGGAGGGCAGACTTTGACCTGTTCAGGAGACTGATTGACAAAGTCACTTGGGCAGCTGCCCTGAAGGGTGAAGGGGTCCTGGAAGACTGGACATACTTTAAAAAGGAAGTCTTAAAGGAGCAGGAGCAGGCTGTCCCAGTGTGCCGAAAATCAAGCTGTCAGGGAAGACACAGGCCTGGCTGATTAGAGAGCTTTGTCTGGAACTCAGGAACAAAAGGAGAGTCTATGGCCTTTGGAAGAGGGGGTGGCCTCTCATGAGGACCACAAAGATGTCGTGAGGCTATGCAGGGAGAAAATTAGGAGAGCCAGAGTCTAACCAGAACTCAATGTGGCTTACTGCTGTTAAAGACAATGAAAAAGGTTTCTATAAATACATTAACAACAAAGGGAGGACTAGGGAGAATCTCCATCTGTCATTGGATGCAGGGGGAAACATAGTGACAAGAGAGGAGGAAAAGGCTGAGGTGCTTAATGCCTTCTTTGTCTCAGCCTTTAGTGGTAGAACTAGTTGTTCCCTAGACACCCAGCCTCCTGAGCTGGAAGACAGGGAGGAGAGACAGAATGCGACCTTCAAAATCCAAAAGGAAATAGTCAGTGACCTGCTACACCACTTAAACATACACAAGTCTATAGGGCTGGATGGGTTACACCCAAGAGTACTCATGGAGTTGGCAGATGTGCTCATCAAGCCTCTCTTCATCATTTACCAGCAGTCCTGGCTAACTGGGGAGGTCCCAGCAGACTGGAGAGTAGCAAATGTGATGCCCATCTACAAGAAAGGCTGAAAGGTGATTGTGCCTCTGTACTCAGCATTGGTGAAGCCACGCCTCAAGTACTGTCTCCAGTTTTGGGCACCTCAGTACATCAAGGTGCTGGAGCAGGTCCAAAGAAGAGCAACTATGCTGGTGAAAGGCCTGGAGAACAGGCCTTATGAGGAGTGGCTGAGGGAACTGGGGCTCTTTCTTCTGAGGAAAAGAAGACTGAGGGAGACTTTATCCCTCTCTACAACTACCTGATAGGATGCAGTAGGTGCTGGTCTCTTCTCACAAGTAACTACTGACAGAATGAGAGGGAATGGCCTCAAGCTGCACCGGGGATGTTTAAATTGGACATTAGGAAAATTTTTTTTTTCACTAAAAGGGTTGTCAGGCACTGGAACAGGCTGCCCAGGGAGGTGGTTGAGCCACCATCCCTGGATGTATTTAAAAGCCGTATAGATGTGGAGCTTGGGGATATGGCTTAGTGGTGGACTTGGTAGAGTAGGGTTAATGATTGGACTTGATGATCTTAAAAGTCTTTTCCAACCTTGAGGATTCAATGATTTGTGGTAAATGCAACAAAAAATATACCTATAAATGTTAGTGGTAATACAAGTAACTATAATCTTTTCTAATATGTAGACTATTTCAGAATAATTTCAGATGTTCTCTGTGATCAGGTGTGAGTTCAATTGATGTAAAATGTCATACTTCTGTCACTTTGAATTTGTAACAGCAGAAGATTTAAGTTGGGTTCTTAGATAGTTTGAATATTTCAACCATATTTTTTATGGAGAAACATCTGCATAACAACGTTGCAACTCTGTTCCTGGAAAACTCTATAAGGGACTAGGAATAGTTTCCAAGGAGAAGCCAATGACCCTTGATTAGATGTAGTATGATTGGATGTCTTGTATGTCCAAGATCTAAAATTGTGATGTCCTTAATCACAAACCACTTAATTCAAAACACTTCTACATCCAAAAAGCATTTTTGAACACATATTTCAGCAAAGATTTGGCTAAGAGTTATCAAGGTTGCATAGCAGTGGTTTTCAAAGACTACAGTCAATAAAGACAAATATATATATATAATCTTCCAACAAATCATAGGCAAGATATTTTATTTCTGTGGATTACATATCCAGTTTAGTATCACACTGACCACATTAAATCTATACAATGAGGTATGTAGATAGCCACACCTGGGTTAAAGTGGTTATACAGAAAACTGAGCATTATAGTTACTTCTCTGTTAAGCTAATAAATCAGATTTCTTTTTAAAAAGGGTTTATTCTGGGGAAGACTTCCTCCCCCACCCAGTGTTGTGTTCACTTCAGAGGAGAGAGGATCAATGTCTGCTGTGTATAACTATGAGATCTGTTAAATACAGCTTTGGGTATGGAGCTGAAAATTATGGGTCTGCAGGACTGCTATTGTGATCAGTGCTTGCACAGCCGGGAAGATGAGATTTTTTTGTCTTAATCTGCACACATTCATTATAAATGGTCTGAACGGATAATCAAGAGCAGCCTATGCTTTGGTTCAAGAATAGGGAAGTTTAAAAATACTGGGAGGATTATAAAGAATTCATTCTGCTACATCTTTGATAGTTTCCTTTCAGCTATCAACGCGGCTATGAGCTGTCGTTTCCTTTCACAAAGCGAGTGGGCAATTAAACTCCATCTGAGCAGTTCATATGCACAGCATGGATTCCAGCATAGACTTTTCAGAACAATTTAAAATCAGAATGAAAAGCACTATTTTTTTTTTTTTTCTTAACTCCTAACTTTTCAACATTAATGTGTGAAAATCACAGCAGAAACCAGCTGTGCATTGCACACTCTATGCAATTTCTTGTGGTGAATTGGGTTGTGATACTTACTTTACTTTGCTAGTGTTTCTTCAGTGTTGAACTGCATTATTGTAAACTGAACAGCTTCATCAACAATTTTGTATTACAAAAGGAGTACAATCAGAAACAGTATTATTTGAAAGTTTATATTTTCACAAATAAAGGAGAGTGCCCAGCACTTAAAAACAGAACTGAGGAAGAGCTACTATCATGGTCATCACAGCATCACTACAAGATGGTTAGTATTGGGTTTGAATGTCTCAGCTCTAGCATCACTACTGGAGTTCTTTGGTGCAGAAAAGTCTTCTTCAAACTGAACTCTGCAGCAGGACTCTACTCTGTGTACGAACATTTTTCCTGGTGATAGAGTAGCTAATGTCTTCACAGCCCATTGGCAGGTAGAATAAACTCTGAGTAATCAGCAGAAATAGCCTATGGAAGAAGAAAAAATAAGATAACTTTCTTTCCTCACCAGGAGGACAGGATTTTATGATGTAGTAAGGTATGATTTAGAACTTACTAAACATAATCTTTGATATCTGAATCCCTTTTCCTGCTTTGCTACTTCCTGCCTTCATATTTACCCTGCAAGTTCCTCATCTTCTGAGTTTGTTCAGTTTGGGTTCACACCACCTTGGGATAATAGCATTATTCTTGATTTAAAAAACCTGACCAAACTATGTATCTGTTCCTTCAAGTTAAGTAAATTTCCTATTCAAAGTGTTAGTGTATGCAGCTTCTTCTGTTGTTACCATTTCTTCTCTTGCTTTGGTTTAAGGTGAGACGCTGTCCTCCACCAACTTAATTATTGAGGTAATTATTACTTAGATGAATAGTCCATTATTTAATCAAATAAATTCGAACTAGACCCTGCAGACTTTGGCCTTGTACATTGCCTCACTGCACAAATAATGTACTACATCATATGTATTATTGTTAATGTATTAATCTTCAGAAAACTAAAGATGGCTATGTAGTATGTTGGGGTTTTTTGTGGGCTCTTTGTGTACAGTTCACTGGCCCTGAGTTCATATGTGTTAAAACTTTTGAATGTGTTTACACCATTAGGTGCCTATCGTTTCATGTAAGCTTTCATGCTTTGAATAACTACTTGGAATTGGGTAAGACTCAAGTCTTGCTTGAAAAACTTGTTTGATTAGTTTTTGCAAATAATCTTAAGTGTGTATTTTTTTAAAAACCTGCCCTTCAGACAAAGATTCCTTATAGTTAAGTCGTTCATGATGGAAAGAAAAGATCAAAAGACTACAGAGGAGGAAGTGCTTTGTGGTCAAAGTGTCAAACTGAGTCTCAGGAGACCTGGAGTCTTGTTTGGGCCACAGACTTCCTTGTATCTTGGTTCCTTCTTCCATAAAATAAAGTTAAGAATACTTCCCTGTGACAAGTCTAGGGGGGAGATAGTTTTGATGGTATGGAAATAGTGGGTTTAGTGGTAAGGAAAAAGATGTCTATGGTAAATAACTGAACATGGAAGTGAGTGCAACTAAACTTTGAAATTAGTAGTTTAATAAAGCATTTGCCCAGTTCTGTCATGTATTTTTACTTGGCCTGTTGCACATAAGGCAATGACACTAATTCGAGTTTTGTATTAATTATGTTGCTTAAAAGGAGGAAAAAAAACCTGCACTGTTTTGAACCCCTAGTGAATGCTGTTAATGAGTTTAAAACAGAACTGCAAGTCTTTGTTCTTTAGAGCTAGTGTACTTGCTCATAAAAATTTACTACCTGGCAACTCTGTTCTTTTCCTTCTATTCCTGGATGATATTCCTGAATCAGAGCTAAAAATAAATCTACTTTTCTTTTTTCATTCTTTTCCTTCTGTTCTTACAAGGATCCTTTTACTTTCAAAGCTCGGCACCTTGGACTAGCCTTCACTGCACTGCATACTTCATCTTCATGCTCATGGAAATATGAGTGTTTTTAAGCAATGTGAATTCACTGCTGCAGTATCTAGAACATGACAGCAATTTGGAGTGGAGAATTTCAGAGTCTCAGGGAAATAAAGAAACAAGTACCTTACAAAAGAGGAATGGGTCTATTCTAGTTCAGATCTCTTTTGGGGGCATTTCATTCAATGTAATAATGGCAGTTTGATAACTGTTGGTAGTGATAGGTCATTTTCTTCTTAAAGGTCAAATAAAGTCAGAACACAATGGTATTTTTATGTGGTAGTCTAGAATTATCTTAAAATTGGAGAAGTAGTGGACTGATATATCAGTGTAAATCCAGAGATTCCAGATGTGAATTGGCATAACAAGGTATCTTTGTGAGATAGTACCCAAAAGCACAGTGAAGCTGAAGTCTAGAGAGGAAGAGTGAGCTTTCTGAGGTGGCTCAGGCCCTTGTTGAGAGTCCAACTGTTCAGACACACTGCAATCAGGAAACTAACATTAGCTCAGACAGGATGTATGAGTCAAGGATCTTGAAAGGAGATGAAAAATATGGTATTCGGGCATCTGCCACTTGCCAATTGCTGGGCACTATTTGTGGTTCATGCCACTGATCAGAACGTACTGGAAAAGAAACAAAAATAGTTTAAATTGGGTAAACAGCTAACATCTGTCATTTGACTTACTGTTTAACTGTGAGGATGTGACCAGAAAGGAGAGAGAGGAAAAAGCTCATAGTAGTGTGTTTCTCTTTTCTACCACCTCTGGTTCCCCTGAACCTGTTCATCTCAGCTGGTACAGTTACCAGCCTGAAATCCTGAATATAACCCAACAAGCAAAGCATCTGCAGCTGCAGTCCGAAAGCTGCAGCCTACGTTTTGTTGTTTTCTTTTATAATGGGTTGTTTTCTGAATTAACACCCAGAATGTGCAGGTATTCAAAACAGACATCATAGCATGCCACACTGGTATAGTTTAATTTAGGCTGAATTCAAAACAAAAGATCCCAGTAACCTTGCTCAGATCTAATGACAGTAATTCCTCTTTCAGGCCATGCTTTGCTTTAGTTGACAATGATTACGGGTATTTGCATGGAGGAATGCATTTGTAAAGCTCAATGGTACAGAGCAGAAACTTTTTCATTTCACATACAATGGCTACTGCATGTTTGTGAGCTTGAGACTGAAGTTATAATAGTAGAGACAACTCCTTAGATGTGAATGTATTCTGAGAAGTCAGTTCAAATAAAGACACGATATGTTTTGCTCTCACTACTTTCCTGACCCCAAAATCTTTGTCTGAAATCTACTACTGACTCTGACACATATTTTAATTTATTAAAAAACAACAAAAAAAAAGGTCTGTATTCAAATATCTTTGTTTCTCTGTATTTCTGGGATCTGTCAGGCAAGAAATTTGACTCTTCCTTTGTTACAGTGTTTCTGTATCAATAATAAACTAATGGAAATATTGCTTTTGACCCGTAATGAAATTTTGCTTCTAAAGAGTAAGCTGTTTTGAGATCTTTAGCATTTTCCAGGAGCAAGGAGTCCTCAAACTTGAAGCAATTATTTCCTTGACATTTTTAACCCGCTTAAATTCTCTTGGATATATTGGATAATTTTACATAATGATAAACTGATACTCTGAATATGCTGCAGCTTGCCTCTTGTTATTGAAAAGATCTATGCAGTGGTGGAATAAGTTGTGAGTTTTTTTCTTTCAACCACAATTTATTCTTTACAGAGAACACAGATTTCAAAAGTTTCCAAAATAACTTGTAAAAACAGTGAAGCAAAACTGCAAAGCAAAACTGTCAGTTATTTTAAGAGCTGCTGCATTGATTTGTCTAAGACCAGTCTTTGTGTTTGCTCTTCAGAAATGCTTAGTTCCCTGGTTTATATTTTCTAAAACATAAAGCTGTTTATAGTAGCATTTGCTCCTGCTTTACCTTTTTCTCCCTTAGCGTAAAAAAAGCATTGTTTGCTTGAGTCTGGAGGGTAGGATTGATTGTACATGGAGACAATTTGAATCCGTTTATATATATTGTCTCAAATTTACAGGCTTTCAGTTTCTTAGAGCAGTTTTGCCTATTGTGTATGTATAAAAAAGGCTTATCTGACCTTTGTGTTTAGATAGCATAATGGATTTGCCTTTCAAATACTGATAGGCAATGAATATTATCTTTGATCTCCCTAACAGCATCATTATTTTTATCTTGCAGGTGAATTCACCAGTTTTATTGATCAAATTCCGTGACTGGGAACATCACAAGAACACAGTTCAGGGATTGTTTAAACTGTCCATGTCATTAAGTCCAGCAAAACCTCACGAATATTATTTAAAAAACAAACCAACCAACAAAAAAAAACAAAATAAAATGTGAAACTTTTATTTTGTTTACTTCAAACACCAAACCTGATAGTATATGTTTATTGTTTATTGAACATGTAAAATTAAAAGGTTTTTTTCTTTGCTTTATAAGGCACATTTACTCAATCTGACACTTTATTTAACTAGGTTGGTGCAGCCAAAGGGTGTTGCCATATTAGAATTAGGACATCTACTGTCCAAAATATTTATTGTAGTGCAGCTCTCTTATGTGAAAAATAACTTTCAAATTATGTTGCTGTGACTGTTTTACGGTGCTGTTTTACATTTGGTAGTAGCAGTATTTCTCTGAAGACTTGTAAGGTTTCCTTTTCATTTTTTCTGCAGCATATCTTTAAAAGCACCCAAACATCCAACCCTTCAAAAGAATAATCACAGAAAATGTGTGAAACAGTATCCCCTACAGTCCTTTCAATAATGTAGTAATTTGAGAGGCACTTCTAGCTTCTGAAAAGGTTTCTGTCTGATTCCTAGGTATAAACATTGGTGGTTATATGCTGTAATTAACTTCCTAAATCTAAATATGTTTGAGAAAGAATCAGTCAGGGTGGTGTCTGTTGCACATGAGACACAAAGGCAAAAGTGGTATATGCAGCTTAGCTGCTCATCCTTCCAGTCACTGAGGGGAGTTATTAAAGCTGTCTCCAATAGTGCAATGGGCTGTGTACACCAGCTGACAAGCAGTAGGCAGCAGAATTAGTTCCATGTGCTTTTTTTCATTCTGAACATCTTTCCACCCCCTATATGAAGGAATCCTCCCTAGTGACAGAACAGAGATCCTGTATTCTCCTAAATCTTCATCAGACAGCTGGGTCATACGGACTTTTGTTTCAGAAGGAAAAAACACTTAGAAGTAGGAGAGGAAATTCCAGACTACTTGTTCTTGCCTAAGAGTAAACTGATGTAATGCAATTCGGTAAGTGGTTATGGATGTTAGCCATTCTTGTCTGTAGTTATTTCACAGGTAAAATTAAGAATTATGATGGCTTCACAGTATTTCTGTTCATATGACCCCTTGGCCCCTTGGCTGATGGGCCTATGTATCTACAGGATCTGAGCCTTGCTTGCTATCAGTGTTATCCTTGATATCCTATGGCTTTCTGAAGGACTACTGAAAACATCTCCTCCTGGAAATAGCCTGACGTGTCTGAGCACAGATTGAAGCTCAGCAGCAAATGTCAATGGTATCCTCATAAAAAGCCATCTGCAGAAGATAACTATTGACTGTCCTTTATTGGGCCTGAGACCAGCCTCTCTCAAATCTACAGCCTGAGTAGTGGTTTGTAGGGGTGTGCTAGAATTTGGGACCAAGGCTTTTAGTTTCTTGTCAAATGTGTTTTATTTTTTGTTACTAGATTCCTTTTGCTCACCATTTGCATAGGTTACTTGTAAAAAATGTTTTGAGTTTTATCAGTGAGAGGCTATACTTCAAAATTTTCTTTATAACTGATACTACTCCAGAAGTCCTTGGGATAACAAGTGAGTTGGGATATCTTCGTTTGCTCTGGTTGTTTGTTAGGGTTTTTTGTGGGTTTTTTGGTTTTTTTGTGTGTATGTCTTTTTTTTTGTTTGTTTCTTTTGTTTCCTTCAGAACTAAGAAATGCACATTGCTGCTAGTGTTGTTATTACCACTATGTAGTATACTGTTCAAGTCAAAATGGCTAATTTATTTAATAACTACAGCTAATATATTTAATAAGCATCATCTAAAAAGGAAAAAGAAAAAAAAAAACAACAAAACCAGACAAACAAAAAAAGAAGTTTGTTTCAGTGAATCTGTTCAGTTAACTGGAGAGACCACTCTGTATCAGCTATTTCAGAAGATTATTAATATTTATTTATTGTGGTGGAGTCTGAGTTCTCCCCCAGTAAATGCACTATCTGTGCCTATTTTTGCTGTGAAAAGTCTGACAGTTCTGGCAGATGGACTATGCAAAACATGAGTCTGAGCCTAGGAAAGGAAAAAAAAATAAGAACTGGATATTTGGATTCCCAAGCACTACCACAGTGATTAAAAAATAAAACACAAACCTTAAGCCCTTCATTTGATCTGAAACATGAATACAAGTTCATTTTGAGTTTACAAAGCTGAGAACACTGGCATCCTTGAAACGCCTTTGGAAAAGCAGCCAATTCAAACTTCCTTAGAATGAAGTTTGTGGGAAGTGGCTTAACATATTAGAAAAGTGTTTTGAATTCTAAATAGAATAAGGTATTATGCCCAAAGATGATTCTCATGCTTAGCAAAGGAAACTACAAATTGTGAAACACTTGGTGTATGGATTGACTTATGCCACTGTTATAGTAATGTATGCAACTTTTCAAAATATTCTCATCACTCTGAATGTCTCGTTAAAAGATTTTACTATTTTTTCCTGTGCAAATAAGGAAATGGGTAAGAGCTTTCAAACACTGTAACCAAATATTCATCCATACAGACTCATTGGAACAACATAAACTTCAAAGATTAACCTGATCAAACTAAATTTTTTTTTAAAAAAAGACATACAACCATGTCCTTGGAACATTACACAAAAGTACATAAAGGCCCACTATATAAAACATGGTCTACAGGGACATGTAAGGTATGAAAAGCCAAAGAGCAGGGCATGCCTGAGAAGTGATTTTTACCTCAGGCAAGCATGAAGTTAGCAGTCAGGCTGCCATAAATCAGGTGAAATGCCATGTCAGAAGTGAAGCTTTAGATTCTTTCTGTGTTTCTGGTACACTGTAGCCCCAAATGCTGGTTGGGCTCAGAAAATTCAAATGGTGTTATATAGTCTTTACCACCTTACAGACATTACTGTGTTACACATGAATACTGCAATCAAGTTGTCAATCCAAACAGCAAGTAAATTTGGATTAAGCTCCCCTCCCCTTTTTAAATCTTGCACTTTTTTTTTTTTTTTAAATAGTGATTTTTAAATGCCTATCTTAGATTTCCAGTGGTAGAAAATTGATGAGCCATAGATTGTAGATATTCCAGTTATAGAGGTGTTGCTGTTGAGCTGGAGGTAGGATGCTTAGCTGTATGTATGTTACTATGTATTTATAAAGGTAAACTGCCTACACATGATAAATAATTAAATATTTCCCCAAATTACACTGAGTGAATGCATAGTAACAAGAAAACTGAAACTTTTCTGAGATTTGAAAATAATTAAATGGCTACTATTTTATAATGGTTTTTGCATGATTTACAAAATAAATTACAGAAACAGATCTCTCAGTGTTTGTTCCAAAACTAAAAATTGTTAAAAGCAACATCATTTTGTATTGTACACTTGTGCATGTGCACAAATGTATCACATATAATGTCTTAATGTTAGGCAGATATTTCTGAATATAAATTAACCTTGATTTATAGAGTTCATTAACAAAAGCTGATGCATCTCACCACACATTAACTTCTTCTTGAATGAAAATCTTCAATCTGCCTCAAGTGTAGGCATGGCATAATGGCAAGCCCCCAAGTCTGGGACGCTGACTATCCAGGAAAGAAAGCTGTGAAAGACATAGAAAAAATAATAAGTTCTATTTATGACTTCCTGAAGATCCTTCTGCTATCAGTTCTGTATTATATCTGTTTCTTTTCACAAGATAGCAGGTTTTTCAGGAAGTATAAAGATGATGGAAAACAAAATTGTAATACATTTCCTGTTATCCACAGGTAACATTTCAGGTAGTAGCAGGGAGACACTAAATTCTCAGATAACTAAATGGAAAAAGAGCTCTAGTACAGTGAATTAAGTTCTCTGCTAGAGTGGGGAACAAGATGTGAGGAGCAGGTTAAACAGAACTATTTATTGCATGCTATATTGTGTTTTGTTCAGAGTTAAATCTCTCCAATAGTTTCGATTTTTCATTTCACTAAATATAAGAAATGAAACCTCTTCTTGCTTGTTTCTGCATTCAGAGCTATTCACAAAAGTTATTTTAATTTTGTTTTTTCGGGGTTTGTGGTTGTTTTTTTTAATTGTTGCTGGTTTTCTGTTTGTTTGTGTGTGTGTTTTTTGTTTGTTTGTTTGTGGTTTTTTTGCACTACCACCATCTTTGCTGGAAATGCAATATCATTGCATGGACAGAAATCACATAATAGTGTTTTGTACTCTGGTATTTAATGGATGCAAAGGGAAGATTTACCAGTGTTTTTATAACTCCCTCTACAAAAGTTCTTGAACCAAGAAAGCCCTTTCCAGCACCTCCTCTACTGAAAGCAAAGTGAATATGTTCTGTTGCTTTTCAAGTAACTGAATTTATGAGCCTTTGAGTGTGGTGAGACTTTATTGGAACGATATCAAAGGGTTCTGTGACTTTGTTTTCCATTCATGATGTAAAGGCCCTTTATGCTTATGAAGCAAGGGACTCCCATATTGTATCAGTATATCAGTAATACATTTCACTGGGTTCCCAGAATTACTTAATTGTGATCCGACATTACAGTTTAACAGGGTTCAAAAATTATGAGGGGGTCATCAACACACAGTAGATTGGCTTAGTTGCCTGTTTCTTAACAGGAAAGAAATTATACCAAAAATTAAGACTTTTGCAAAATTTAGATGTTCCTTTGGCTGGAGTCATGAGTGAGTGCAGAAGCTCAACTGAGAGCTGACAAAGACTTTCAGGAGCATGGAAACAAAATCCAAATGAATTTTCTAACTTCTTGTTCCAGGTTTAAGAAAATGCATATGGTAACAGGTCTTGTGTATATTGAATGGGATGCTTGTTCTCTGCTTACACCAAGGGACACAATGCAGGGGGGGAGATGCAGCTTCAAGCATTCTTCTCCCTAAGATCTTTCAGGAAACAGATTAATATTAGTGCTGTTAGAGAATAAACCTTTTTCAGTATATCTCTCTTTTCAGACTTCGTTTTTTTCAGAATCCCTACCCCCAGTATTTTTTCACTGATGAGGGAAGTGGATCATGTGCATGTGGTAACTATTAACCTGGTGCATTATTAGTGCCTTGGGAGCAGTGAACTGGTCTGTTCTAGCCTATACCTCCTGGAAAACTATGACTTCCTAAGGAACTAATTCAGTCTTTCAGAAAACTAACAGTGAATTCAAAGACTGATTAAGAATCCAGTAATTCAAAATCATAAGGATTTGGGCAAAAGCTGGTTGTGTGGGTGAGGTATGAGGCTTCATTTGGTGTGTTTCCATCTTCCCTGCCTGGATGTGTCTAGCACTGAATATGCTTTCTGTGCCACACTTCACCCTCTCTTTCCAGCCCTCAAAGTACTTGCCTGCTCACCCCTGCCTGACCAGTGGCTGTTTTAAGAGGAAGCACTTAAGGTTGCTGGTAGCAAATCTAGCATTCTTTTCTGCCAGCAAGGAGGACTGGGAAGGAAGACACTAAATTGACATCCTTCCCTTGGGCATTGTAGCTTCAGCCAGCTTTACTTAATGGTTGCTTATAGTCACCAAATGCAGTTTTGTATTTCGGTCTGGGGGCTCAGACTTCTGTCACCAAAATATGCTGTGAAGTGAAAGTTTGGGGGTTGAATTTGGAGCCAAAGCCAACAAATAATGAGATAGATAGCAAATGGCCAAGGAAAGATCAATAGGAAAAAGAGAACATTGCTTTTGTTAAAAGCTAATGTATTTGATTGCAATCTTTTGCTATGAGAACAATGATGAAACATTTAAAACCGTATATGACACATGGTCAGGTGGAAAGGCATTTTGTTTGGCTAAGTAGATGAGAGGAGAGACAGAAATGAGTAACAGTAAGTACATCAGCAAGTAGGTGCTTTTTCTTTTTAGTCTATCACCTAGCACGTGAAAGATTTGTATGTGTGTATTCTAACAAGAGAAGCGTCATCCATATATATCTCAACATTAGAAAACAAATATCTAAAGTGAAATTATATTATTTTATGCATCACATATCAATGCTATTCTGTGGTGGGTTGCTAAAAGTTAAATTAAAACCAACGGTAAGTTGGTTTTATGGTAAGTTATGAACTGTAAATTCTGAACTGTAAGTTCTGTAAATTCTCAGAGATTATAGACATTTTTAGTATATTCACACACTCTCTCAGGGAGGTCATTCTTTTCCTGTAGTCTAATTACTTTCCTCTGTGTGCAATCACTTGCTCTTCACTTGTCACAGGACACACTAATGCAATGTTGGAGGTTCTTAGCTTGACAAGGAGCAGCCACTCACTGTGTGGCTTTCTGCCTGAATTTAGAAGGAATAGTGATTCTTTCCAGTCATTTGTAATAGAGTTTGGGGTAGAGGGAAGCTACAGAAGATGACAACACCTTGCAACTTAGCTATCCTGAGATGCACATCTTACATGATATGACAGATGTTAAATAATACTTACTGCTTCATTTTTTTCTTCAATATAAATGCTGGTTTTAACAACACAATACTTCAAAAATTAAATTATCACCATTTATTCTGTAGCACTTCAATGAAAGAAGCCAGAAGTCACCAGAGCAACAGTTACTTGAATGGCTAGAGGCTTTAGAGCAAGGTCTGAGGTCTAGCTGGGGGCAACATGACCCATCGGTTTCAAGCAGAAAACTTCATACTTGATGTGTAGATTAAAGCTTCAGTACAAACTTTCATTTCAGTTTCTTCTGCCATTTATACTGTGTCAGTTGCAATACCAATGATCACATTTAATTTTTTATATTGTACACCAGAAGTCAGCTAAACAGGTGCAGTACTACATGGTAACAGATGGTCTTCTCATGCATTTGTTCTCCATGCTTCCAAAGAACATAATGAAAATAATTTTGTTGAGGATGACAGAGGAGTGATGTCATTGGCAATGTTTTGGTGGGTAAACCTTCCCATGTTAATTAATTTATTTATTGTTTCTTTCAGTTGTATTCTGGATGAAAAGGAAAAAAGATTTGATTTGAAAAAAGATCTAGTGCTGAAAGAGGTAAGTAGAATGCATTCCCCACAAAGGAAATTTTTGTTTAATGGTTTCTACAGGGTTGAGCTTCTGTTTAGACCAATGTTCTCCTGCCTATGTAACGTGTATAGTTAAAAAGATATTTTCTATCTTTTGTTTATAATTGTTCTGTAATTGTAGAGAACCTATTGTTGAAAAAGGTGCACCAGAATGGATTTCTAATTTTTTTTTCAAAGTCCCATAAGAGAGAGGTGTCCTACTTAACCTGTTCAAAGCCACAAAACCTCTCAAAAGGAAAAGTGTCCTACTTACCACAGCCAGTGGGTACACAAGTACTTCCTCTACCCTGCTTTCTTTTCTAACTATGTTAGTTTTCTTGGCTTGGCCTTCCCTTAAGTTACAAAGCTTTGCTACAGAGGGAGATATTTTAAGAACTAAACCCTCCCAAATAACATCAGTTCCCAACAATCCTGGTGAGGCTGAGTGGGAAAGGACAAAGAAGTGCCAACACAAATATCATTTGAAAGGATGACTTTCACAATCACCAAAATATCAATCTCTAGCAAGATTTCTAAACCAATTTTTTTATACAATCATTTCTTTTGGTACTCCATTTTAAGCATCATCCCTAAAGGGTCAGCCTCTTCTACCTTCAGTTTCATTTGAATAACCTGGGCTTTGTGTTTCAATATCAGTGTGGGTATTTAAAAGAAAATATCACTATTGTTGCAGTAATTACCCACTTGCAAATGCTCCTGGTTTGTCCTTACAATGAATAAAGCCAGGCTGAAGGTTTTTAATTTCTCCCACTTTAGAGACTAGAGGACCAAAGTTCATTTTAGTGGCAAGCCTTAGAGAGGTGTAAACCCCCAGTTGATGTCATACCATATAGGACCAGAGCGTTCAACAGTAAACACACAAATGTATAGCCCCAGGAAAGATGCAAGTGGGAGATAAGATATTATAGATACTAGTCTGGGCTCCTTATGTTAAATTGCTATTAGATTGATATTCCTTTTTCATCCCATCATTTCTGAAGAGAAGTATACATAAGCCAAAGCCTATAATTTGTCTGCATTTCAATGTGTGAAATACTATTTACACGTTCTGCAGAATAAATCAGCTTTGTTTGTTTGGTGTTTTGTTTTGTTTTGTTAAAAAAAAAAAAAAAAAAAAAAAAAAAAAAAAAAAAAAAAAAAAAAAAAAAAAAAAAAATTATG
>JANHGN010021805.1:0-58572 GCA_024605025.1 Megaceryle maxima | reverse complement strand
TATATGTAATACGATATAATACAATTTATTATTATATTATGCTTATTATATTTATTATATTATACTATATTATTATAATGTCTCTGCCAGACCAAAGCAAAGGGACAGCATAACATAAACTGAAGGTTTGGGACTAGGCTATTATGCCTATTTAGTACTCAGATGAGAGGATCTTATCATGTATTTCAAGAGTGGAAAGAAGAAAGAGGACAAGTTTTCAGGTACTTTTGGGTCACAACATCTGGAGAGGGGATTCAGCTGTAATCAGTCTAGGGTTGAATTCTTAAGACAGTGTTTAACCCTGCCACCAAACATATCATCAGAGTTCACTGACAAGTCAACTGATGATCACCTTGGAGGCTTATGTTGAGGAACTTCCAACTCCTCTTCCCTTCCTAAGTATCTGTACTATTTATATGCTCCTTTCTGATGTGCTTTGCAGAAAGCTTAAGACAGAACCACAGAATGGTTGAGGTTGGTAGGCCCTCCTCTTGGAGGTCATCTGGTCCAATTCCCCTGCTCAACATCAAGGGTCAGCTAGAGCAGGCTTCCCAGGAACATGTCCAGAGAGCTTTTCAGTATCTCCAGGGATGCAGATGCCACAATCCTTCTGCTTAGGGGCTTCATCAGTCCAGGGCAACAGACTGAAGCATTGACCAAGCCTTTGCTAACAAGTCCAGATAGTGTGCAAGTTAGTTAAAGATCCCAAGGAGCAAAAGAGGAACTTAGATTTTGCTTTCAAACTTCACACTCTGTTTTGCTTCTTTGGTGGTTTTTTTGTTTGTTTGTTTTTGGGGTTTTTTTTTTGTTTTTTGTTTGTTTGTTTGTTTGGGTTTTTTGGTTTTGTTTTGGGGTTTTGTTGTGGTTTGGTTTGGTTTGGTTTTGTTTTTCCACCAAGAAGATGAGCATCTGTGCAAGTATGTGTCAGTAGTCAAAACCCTTTCCTGAAGGAAAACTTGCCATGATAGAGGCAAGAGGATCATTTGGGGTAGAAAAGTCCCATTATGCAGCAGGTGTCATGTGATTGAGTTTACCAGTGGTTCACATTAATTCTATGGACAGAACAAACTGTTCAGCAATACCACTGGAAGAAAAACAAACACTTTCAAGGAAGAGCCAACTGCTGTGGTTAAGAAATATTTGTTAGCAAGACACGAGGGCTTTACTTATCTGTGCAAAGGAGATGATGACAGAATGCTGAGATGATTTTGCTCCAAATGTGGCTGAACAGATGGACAGGGACCTGACACCTATGCCTGGAAGTCACCATGCAGGTGACTACATACAGGCTACATACAGATACCACACGATGCAGGAGGGCTGTTTTGCTGTGCACCCAGGCAATGCTCCACAGCAGGCTGACAGACCTGTACCAGACTGTGCCCATTTCCACTAAGTTGTTTGTAACAAAATGAGCTGGGGGCCTCAACTGGAAACTATTTCATTCTTTAAAACTCTTGTGGCAATGTTAATATAGTAATTCTGTTTAGCATCATCCTCAGAACTTGTTTTGATTATCTGTGGTGGTGATTTAAACCTACTGATGTATTGATTCAGTCTTAATTGGGTCCTGAACTGGGTCATTGCATCATTCTATCTTTAATTGCTTTAATGAAAGGCTAGCAAATTAGACTGGTAATGTGATTGCTTAGAGGGATTTTTGCCTGTTCATGCTTCTTAGTGAAATCCATAAAAAACTGGAAAAAAGGCATGAGCTTATCCTTCTGAATTGTTACTTGCATCACGGAGTCTGAGTGAAACTCAGAAAATCAATCTGCAATGTCCTTGCCTCTTCCTCTGAATACATGTCTTCAGAAACAGAAAACTTAGCACATCAGAAACATCCCCATAAAAGAGGAATGGAGAGAAGAAAATAGTAAAATGTAAAGCTAAAACCTAGTTTCCAGTTCCCACTTTTCAGGATTTGCATGCAGGTGATTTAGGAGAACATCTAAGAATCTGCTAAGTGAATTTCAGACCAGTAGATAGAGCACACCCCAAGAATCCCTCCTCTCCCGGGAGACCAAATCTCTGTGCTTTTTGAATTCTTCTATCATGTCCCAAAAAGTTTGTCTTGTCCCTCTACTCCTTCCTGGCAGCTTGGTTCTCGGATGAACATTTTAGGAAGAGGACTCAGCAGTACCTGTGAGAAGGACCATTTTCTCTGTCATGACATACATGAGAAGCAGTCTTGGCCACCAATGTCTGTCCTTCATCACCACTGGGTACTGCCTGTTGCCTGCACAGGTCCTTAGCTCCTCTTCCCTACTGGATTTCCAGCAAGGCTGCTGCATCTGCAATGCATTTTCTACCCACAGGGCTAATGAGTTCTCTGTTGCCAAAGCTGCCCGTACCTTCTAATGGCTTCCTCTTTCATGGCTGGAAATACGCTGCTTCCTCCCACTCCTTGCTCATCAGTGAAGACTGTACATCATGTCTCACTTGACCCTGACTCCTGCTGCAGTGAAAATATCATTACTTATTAGCAGTGCGAAGGCCCTCACCAGCCTGGCTCATTCACCCTGAAGCCTATTTCTATAGAAATACAAAGTATCTGCTTCAAAAATAAAGTTGTGAAACAAACAAAACAACAAAAACAAACAAACAAACAAACCACACAAAAACATCTACAGTCCATTAAAAATGATGAGAATTAAGTATACAGCAAATGAGGAATACAAAGTTCAGATCAGCTTGATCCCCAGCGTGACAATGCATTTTATTTTATCCCTTTAGAACAGGGATTTTTGTCTCTGCGTGGGCTGTAATGATGTACCTGGAAAGCTTCCACTGACTCTAATTAAAATGGCGTGATTACATTTTCCTCTCTCCAGCCCATTTAGCCTCCGAGTCAGTGCACGGAACTAGGTACCTGTCAGGGGTATTCTGAGTGCAGCACCAACCTCATTCCATAGACCAGATCTGGATCTGGAGTGCCGATAGCCTGTCCCTGGGCTGCCCACGGCTCTAACTGCAGTGCCACACCATCCTAGCCACCATAGTAGAAGTCAACTGTCCCAAGCTGGCTGCATCTGAATTCATAATACACATTTTAAAGCAGTCTCAGCTGGTATAAAAAGCCTCCTCCCGGGTCAGACCCACCATATCAGAAGGAGATACATTGTATTTGCAAAGCCAACACAATGCCCAGTAGTTTAGTTTTGCCTGGAAAACAATGTAGGCAAGATTTTTGTCCACTGCAGGATGGTTTCATATTTGCTGCCTTTTGTCTGATGGGCTTTGTGCCTTACTGAATGTGGTTTGGGAGCTTTGTAAACAAATGAGGAGAGGATGGGCTTGCATTTGCTCCATGACTGCAATAGCTGGTAGCTGAGACAATGTGCTGGCCTCTCGCAGCAAAGAGCATCCACACCAGCTGCATTTGGATGTTGTGTGAGTCATATGTAGCTGCAAGGCTGAACTTGGACGATTGCACTTGCAAGGATGGGGCCCAACAAGAGATATATGAGGTCTTGGGCAGTTGACTACTGCCTGGTATCCTGGGACAGGTCATGCGGCAAAAGTGCTCTGCAGCTGGGGTTTCACCTGCACGCCCAGGAGCCCTGCTGAGTGAGCCCGTCCAGCCCAAGACATGGGTTGTGCTGTCAGGCTGCCTTGCAAGGCAGGAAGGTCCAGATCCAGGGATGCTTCTGGACAGCATTCACTTTGTCCCTGGTGAGACTTTGCTGGAGGTGTGAAGGACAACTACTTGCCGTGTGAGACGGTGGATTCAGTGTAAGGGGATGTGTGAAAACTGTTTCCCTCCCCAGATACCCTGGCCCCATGTGACTCACATGGCTGCAAGGAGAGCAGCTCCTGAAACTGGCATTTAAGGTTCAACAGATCCAAGTCAAGCCACTATCAATGCATTATCTCCTTCACACACTCACCTGCATAATTATGCAGAGGCTGTGAAGGCTCCTGGCAAATGTCAAGCACCTCATTAGTAGTGCTGATGTCTTCTGCCTCAGGCTGTATCTCAACCGGTTGGGTATTTGTTGTCTATTCTCATCCAACATACCCTGAGTAGATAGATACCTGCTGAAGCATTCATGCATGTTGCAGCACATCAGTGTCTGTTATCTTTCAGGTCTGGCACCTCAAGGATTTTCATCTGAATATGCACACTCATCTGGAAGCTGCCAATCCTGGGCTGAGTGATGCTCCTTCCTTTAGATATTAAATTGCTCTTGGATAAAAACACAAGATGAGCACCTGAATCACGCTTTGGTGTGCTCCTCTGCTTCAGTCAGTGTTGGTGCCACCAGGCTTCAAAGTCACATTCCTCACAGCTGGCACTGGGGTTTTTATACTCCTGGCTGTGTTTTGGTCCAGGTCTGGGTGGCAGGTCCCTTCCCATTTTGGCACTTCAGCCACAGCTGACCTCTTGATGAGAAGGATGGGTGCTGAGGAGGATGTTGAACCACGGTTTCTAACATCCTATGGTCCATGTGTGTGTAATCATGTGCTAAACTGTATATTAGGTCATATATTAAACCTAGACACTGTCGCCAAGATGGCAGCATTGGCTAACTCCCACCTGGTCATTTTTTTAAAAATGTCTATATTGTCATCAATTTTTTTACAAATTATTTTACTGATTTTATTTTTTTTTAATTATTGTTCATATTAGGGTTTTTTATTATTATTATTTATTCTACTTTTATTTAATATTATTTATTTCACATTTAATTTCCCCAGGTACCCACTGAAATAAAAGAACTGCCCAGCTATCTGGGATTGCCTTTGGCCCAAAGATTATCAGGTTATGCCATTCCCAGTGAGCAGCGTGGCAAATGATTTCACAATGGGGCCCAGAGAGATGTCATTGTTTTCTTGTGGAGGTGAGATGTTGGAAGTGATGCATGTAATTCTGGATCTTGGATGGCTTTGGTATGCTCATGAAGTCTGACTGATGATCAGAACCTGACAAATATGACCCAAGAGCTTTTTTGGAGACATCCGTCATGGAGGATTTAAAGATGATTCTCCCAGATGGCTTTTACCAATTTGTCCACCTTGTTGACATTACTGTCAAGTGTCCTCCTGCCACCCCATCCAGCAGCTCCCACCTTGATGGAGGAGACGGATGAAGTTATTTCATCTCAGCCACTCTCTGGCTCACAGCTCTGTTTTGTGACAGGCCATTTCAGGGGGGTTGGACTAGATGACCTCTAGAGGTCACTTCCAACCCAGACATTTCTACAATTTTCTATGATTTAAGAGCAGCGTGGCTATAGCACTGAGTGTATGGTGGTTCATGTTTGGTGCAGCCATGATCTGCTTGTGGGAAGCACATGGATTATCAGGAGAGCATCTCAGACAACGAGGCTATGAGCAAAAGCAGCTGATACTGCTATGTACCCTAGTGCCACAGGGACACAAGAGAACAGGAGGGTTTTTTCTGATCTAGGTGTGGCCACGGGAAGGGCTTCCCTGGTGACATGAGGATGCAGCTACAGATGGTGCTTTCTGGCAGATTCTTCAGTAAGTGGCACCACTTAGGCCATCATATTACACCATAATACCCAGATGTGGTACAGTGCTGGCATTCCCACCAGTGGCCAGTACTAGTGTGGTCCATAAGACTGGGACAGTGAAGCTGGTTAAGAGGGACACTTACCTGAGTGTCCGCAGCTGAAGAACTCTTAACCATTCATTGTAACCTGACTGAATTGGGGTTGATTTTCCACAGAAATAACAGACTTCATATAAAAATATCCTCATCAGACTCCAGATCTTTGCTCCAAATGCAGGAAAAAAAAAAAAAGAAAGAAAGAAAAAAAAAGTAAAAAAAAAAATCAGCAAAAATATTTAGAGAAAAGTAAGAAGCTCTTCAGTTGTAGACAGCCCTGGAGATGGTTGACAGTTTGGAAACTATTATTTCCATGCTCTGAAGCAGAGACTGACACCAGTATGGAAACTTTCAACCTGAACAGTGTAAATACAGCTACTGGAAGTGTTGTGAAACCACAGCTGTCCTGCTCTCCTGGCAAGCATTGCTGGATTCAGATGAAATTATAAGATCTATTTCTTGAGGCAAGGATTAGCTCTTCATCTTGTGTTCATGAAGAGCACAGTGGAGCCCTCATTCTGTGTATGTAAAGAAAAATAGGCTGTAAACCTAAAACTAGACTGAACCACCTATACTTGCACGAGAGATCAGGTTGTAGGATGTTTTCTTTAACTACAGGAAAGGTTTTCATTGCTGCCAGATTCCAACTAACAGCTATACCTATTGCTGCTTATTGCAATTTCTAACATCTCTGAAACAAATAACTTGAAGAGAGCATAGCCCATGATCTGTTTTCCTCCAGCAAGGACTGCTTTTCCTGGCATCAAGAAATGGGAAAAATAATTTATTAACAGCAGCCTGTGACATTTCCTCTTCCTTATCTCTTGAGGCCAAGTCTCCAGCTAGCAGGGTATTGCAGCAATTATCATAAAAGAAATATGAAAAAGAAGAAACCAAAACAATTGCCCTGTTGCCAAGGAAATGCATGGGAACAGTTCAAGGAGCACCCCTTCATGATAGGGTCATGTGTTTGTTCTTGGACGGTGAGTGGAGATCAGGCATCTTATCTTCTCCATTGTCTGCCTGGGTTTTACTGGCAAGGAAGATCAAATAAATCCCTTTTGTCTTGGAGGCTCTCTGCTTTTCTCTGGGCAAGGGAAGTGGAACAGAAATGCCATCTGAGACATAATAAGTGGTTGGGACAACCTGCTCGTCTGCGTTTTCTTCCTTACTCTTGACTGGTCCAGCCCTTCCTTGTGTGCCCTGGCACAGCTCTGTGTGTGGGTCCCTCTCTCCTCTTCCCAAGCCACCAGTGACCTCACAGAAGCATCTTTCCACATCAGAGCTACTCTTACCTCCTGAGTGAAAGAGATGAAGAAACTGGACTATGAAGGTTCATAGCAGTGTGGCCAACAGGTTGAGGGAGGTGATTCTCCACCTCTGCTCTGCTCTGGTGATACCCCACCTAGAATACTGTGTTCAGCTCTGGGACCCCAAGCATAAGAAAGACATGGACCTGCTTGAGTGAATCCAGAGGAGGTCTATGAAGATGATCAGAGGGCTGGAGCACCTCTCCTATGAGGACAGTCTGAGGGAATTGAGGTTGTTCAGCCTGAAGAAGAGAAGGCTCCAAGGAGACCTCATAGTGGCCTTTCAATACCTAAAGGCTAGTAGGAGGGACTCTTTATCAGGGAGTGTAGTAATAGGATGTAATAGTAACAGCACCGTGAGGGCTGCTATGGGGAAAATTAACTCCATCTCAGTCAGACCCAATACAAATGGTTTTAACTGATATGATAGATTTAGATGAAATATAAGAAAGAAATTCTTTACTGTGAGGGTGGTGAGACACTGGAGCAGGTTTCCCAGAGATGATGTGGATTCCCCCTTCCTGGAAGTGTTGAAGACCAGGTTGGATGAGGTTTTGAGCAGCCTGATCTAGTGCGAGATATCCCTGCCCATGGCAGGGAGGTTGGAACTAGAAGATCTTTAAGGTCTCTTTCAACCCCTAACATTCTATGAACCCAAAACATCCTATGTTTCTACGAATTTCAATCAATCTTTTTTGCTCTCCTCTTACTCTGTGAATTCATGAGACAACCCACCAGCTCCCTTGTTACTCTGCTGGAAGCTAATGAAACGCCTCCAATGACAATTTTCTGCCCAAGCCCTCATACCCACAGAGCAAGATTTGCTTTACTGAGCAAGCAGCAGTTTAAAGACCTGCTTCCAGCTGCAGGCCCAGGGCTGCCAGGGATGCTGAGGGCAGAAAGGAGAATCCTGAGCGTGTGGGCTTCAGCACTGACTCACCTGAGCAAAGCCCTGTCAGAAGCAAACATTTCATTTGGAGCCTGTGCAATCTGTGCATGGGAAGGTGGAACAGAGCAGATGACAGAGCAGATACTTATAAACTTCAGAGACAGGATTTGACTGAGTCCTGTAAAAAATATGGTTTGGATTATGGCCTATCTGCTAAACAGAAAAAAATGTGTCAAAAAATCCTCTCTGCTCCCCAGAGTGTATCTGCTCTGCAAGGAAACAGTGAGAAAAAGAAATGGGTTTCCAGCTTCTGCGTGTATGGGGTGCACTGGAGTGCTGCTGGGGGAGATACTGCAGGTGGTGGCTTACCTCCCAAAGTGCTTATCATCCTCTGTGCTTGGCCACAGCTAAGGATGACATCATCATGGTTCCTATCATGAGGGATTCCCCAGTTCGCCTCCTTCCAGGCAGCCTTGGCATATCATAAATAACAAATCATGGCAGTCCCCAGGAAGCACCTGGGTTTGTGTGGGGACTGTGTAGACTTTCAGTAGTCTAAAGCTGTCAAAAGAGCTCTTGATGCTGAGGAGCAGAACAAACCTCCCTGGGCTTTGCTCGAGCCAGAAGTACATTTGTCCCATCCCTTTTGTTCAGCTAGGTGTGTTCCTGTCTGAATAAGCAGTCCAGATTTTGGCACCTAATGCAGACCATTCTGATGCTCTGCAAGGAGCTACATCCCCTCACTGATGTGCTGGTATCTCCCTTCCCTGCCCCACTTAAGCAATTTTAGAAACTGGAGCAGGGGTCAAAAGTTGAGGAACCCTGAATTTTCTTATGCAGACCTGCCATTGATCTGCCATATGAATTGATTTACATGTGTCTTGGTGCCTTTGCTTGACCTTGGGTGGAAGGGGATGATGCAAAGCCTTGCTTAAAGCATTTTAAAGACTTGACATAGTCAGTGGAAAGGTGAGGTATTTTGTTGCATCTGTTCCTAGACTGTGATCTATGGGATGCACTTTGTCAGCTGGTGGCCCTCCAAACCCATGTGGTTTTGGCTTTCCTTTTGACTGCCTTCTTTGCAGAAAGGATCTCAAGAATCTGTAAGAGCAATTAGAAATGGAGGAAAGGACCCAGGCCACTTTGTGTGCTCTGGATGCTGACAGCAATAGGTTGAGCTCACCTCTGCTCTTCACCATGATGCCAAGTTGCCACCTGAAAGCAATGCCTCCAGGTCAGCAGCAGACTTGCCTGGGTCACTCCCACCACAGAAGAAATCACTTGTTCATTGCTGTCCATGCTGGTGCTTTACCTGGAGCTAGAATGCCATTGCTGCTCCTGCCTAATGTGAGAGGAGGTTTGGGTCCATAATCTGTATATGAATGGAGACCTGGGTGCTGAAGACAGACACGTCATTGCAGTGTCTGCCCACTCCCTGCAGAGACCAAGCTGTCAATCCCCTGCACATGGATGGAGGACCTCCTGGTGAAAGTGGACATGTGCAGATATGAAGGACTTGGCTTAACCTCTTGTGAGCCCTACCAGCTAACTCCAGATCTCGTGAGATGACAGAGACACAGTCAGGACCAAAGCTGGTGGGAATGAGGCCAAACACCGCCTCTCATCCCACTGAAATGTCACTGACTAGTTCTGACCAGTGCAGGCCTTTGGGCTCCCTTACACAGACAGTGCATAAACGGCTCTCCCTTTTCCACAAGTCCCATCCAGGTACTGGTGCCCACCTCTGTAAGACCAATTCTGAGTGTTCCAGCCCCGGTGTTTCTCCTGTAGCTGCTCCTTGACTCCTTTCTGAGCTTATTGGAGTACCCTCGTCCCTATGCCACCTCCCTGCATGCACAGACTGTAGCCTCCCCCAGCAAATGCTCCAGCCCCAGGGCACTGCAGCCCCATTCCACAACCTGAAGCTGGAGATACAATAAAAACCTGCTTTTATCTGTTCTGGCATCATCTGTCTCTGTTGTCATCTTTGTCACCTTGACTGTCCAGTTGGGATGAAGAACCAAGACAGGCTCGGGAAGGTTTGTTAAGGGCTTTTCACTGTGGTTTTAGCCATGAAGCACTGTGAAGGCTTTGCTGACCGTGTGTGCATTGCAGAACAAAAATAATTCAAAGGCTTCCTGCTGATTTTTGTTGGGGCAGGGGAGTATGAGGATGTGAAGGGACTTCTGCCAAATTTTATCATGACTCCAAAGTGGGAGTCTGCCAAAGAAAATGTCACTTCACTGATTATACTTTAATGTTGCAAAACAATTATTCACCACCATCACCTTGTTCTGAGAAATGGCTCCTTATTTGTGGAAAATTTCTGTAAAAAGAAAAAACCTGTTCACAGGCAGATAACCAGAGGGGGAGAAGCCATTGTGCACCACTAACATTAAACAAAGCAGCAAGCAATTGCTAAGACACAATCATCATAGAATAATTTAGGTTGAAAGATTCTTTAAGATCATCGAATACTACTGCAAACCTAACACTGCCAAGTCCACCACTAAAACATGTCTTCAAGCACCACATCCACATGTCTTTTAAATCCCTCCAAGGACGGTGATTCAACCACTTCCCTGGGCAGCCTGTTCCAGGGCTTGGAAACCCTTTAAGTGAAGAAATTTTTACCTAATATCCAACCTAAACCTTTCCTGGTGAAAACTGAGGCCACTTATTCTTCTCCTATGGCTTGTTACTTGGGAGAACAGACCAACCCTCACCTCGCTAGAACCTCCTTTCAGTCAGTTGCAGAGAGTGAGAAGGTCTCCCCTGAGCCTCCTTTTCTCCAGACTAAATAACCCCAATTCCCTCATCTGCTGCCCATAAGACTTGTTCTCTAGACCCTTCACAAGCTTCACTGCACTTCTTTGGACATGCTACAGAACCTCAACGTCCTTCTTGGAGTGAGGGACCCAAAACTCAACCCAGTATTGGAGGTGAGGCCTCACCAGTGCCCAGTACAGAGGATGATTACTGCCCTACTCCAGCTGGCCACACTATTTCTGATACACATGAGGATGCCGTTGGCCTTCTTGGGCACCCGGGCACACTGCTAGCTCATGTTCAGCCGATTATCAACAAACACCCTCAGGTCTTTTCTTGCCAGGCAGTTTCCAGCTACTCTTCCCTGAGCCTGTAGCATTGCAGGGGGTTGTTGTGACCCAAGTGCAGTGCCCAGCACTTGGCCTTGTTGAATCTCGTACAGCTGGCGTTGGCCCATCAATCCAGCTTGTCCATGTCCCTCTGTACAGTCTCTCTACCATCAAGAAGATCATCGCTCCCTCCCAGCTTGGTGTCATCAGCACCAAATCTTGACCCACCAAAAGATGATTCCCTGGAAAGACAGCATTGGCCCTGCCCCCTGTGTCATGCCTCCCTCCCTAGGCATGAGCTCTGATGCCACCTGGGAAATCCTGGTTGAGATAACTTGGCATGGTTTCCCACATAGCCTATGCAACCAGAGCCAATGAGCCCTTCCAGCAGTGCCACGTATTCTGGGACATGGTGTCCTACTCACTGTGTTTGTTTTAGGGGATTAGGAGCAGACCTAAACCTAAGTGCATGGTGGAAACGATATTTCACACGCAAAGTGGTCTGGTTTGGAGGGAATAGCAGCGTTTCTGTGATTAAATGAAAATAATTGGGGTTAAATGGGGAGGAAAATGAAATTTCCTTGCAATTACTTGGATTTATTATAAGAAAGAATGACATACCATGTCAGTTTTATCTGCTCTCCACAGTTTTCCCTTTATGTTTTTTCTCCTACTTTCAGAAACAACTTTGGGTTCCTTTGCCTCATTAATGAGAGATTACCTAGCTTGGCAAGGAGTTTTGCGTATTAGGAATGGGCTTTACTGATACAGCTCTGGAACACTGATGTGATCTTCTGTTCCAAAAACTCCTTCTGCTAAAACCCAAACAGAATAACATGGCTATTTCCCTAAATTATTTTTCAAACATATGGAAGTCATTCTCTACTCAATGGTTTTGGTGTTAAGGAGCAAAAAAAGCTGTTCATGCTGTCTGCTCTCCCCAGATCCTCCTTTACTATATGGTTCTTCCTGAGCTACCCAGGTAGGGTTTTTTAATCAGGACAGTGCTTGGGATTTAAGAGAAAATAATAGAGCTTACTTGACGCACTTTGCTCTATAAGCATCCACTTTCAAAAAAAACCCAGAAAATTCTGTTGTAAAGTGTAAGAACAGAAGGTGCTTTTTGGGTGCAGATCAGCATCTGAAGTATCCACTTCAGCTCTGGTGAGCCACATGAACTTTGCAAAAGTTTAAGCACTGACTGAAATAGAACAACAGAGACTTGTGGTGGTGATGGTGGTGAAAAGAGGACAAGCCCAAGATTTCCCCTCTCCTGTTTCCCTCTGTAAGCCTCCTCTCCTTCAGCCTAAAGTCCTGGAAAATATGGTTGCTTGTCATTTGAAGCTACACTATTTTTCAGATTTTTCTTGTTGCCTTTCACTATGCATTTCCTGCTAGCCACTTTTTTTGAGACAGGGAATAACTGCAGACTGCATCCCAGAAGTCAGCACACCTTGTACTTAGAAGTGTGATGATGGTCTCCAGCCCTTTTTCTAACAAGTTTTACCACTTCAGCTACCTTTTTGATTGAACTGAAGTGTTGAGCCAACATTTTCACAGAATGATATGGTGTAACCTCTCTATCATCTGCATACCAGACTGATCCAGTTGATTGATGAATTGGCCACTAACTGTATGCAATGATATTAGATGGCTGATACCAGCTCAGAGCATTTCATTTCATGTGAAAAGATAGGACTATTTTTCTTTTCATAGAATCACAGACTGGTTTGGGTTGGAAGGGACCCTAAAGATCATTTAGTTCCATCCCCCATGCCATGGGCAGGGACACCTCCTACCAGATCAGGTTGCTCAAAGCCCCATCCAACCTGGTCTTGAACATATCCAGTGATGAAGCATTCACAACTTCCCCCATTAATATCTTTCTACATTACCTACACTGCCTTTCATTCATGTTTGTTGTCAATCACCCATTCAGCATCACTCAGCTATTCAATTCATATCCAATTGCTCTCTGTCCTTGCAAATTGTTACTCTTCATTTTGCTCCTTCATTTCTTCTTGTCATCCTCTGGATCCATTGGGAAAAATTGATTCAGCCACGAGAGCATCCCTAAACTCCCCCATAGTGAACACAGATGCCAAAAAGCCCCTTCTTGCCTCCAGTTCTGGCTTCGTTTGTTCTGAGATCCCCTAGCACTGGTCCTGCAGATGTTCTGGAAGCCCTCAAGCTCCTGATGTGTTTGGAAAAGTGGATGTTATTAATTTGTAAAATATCTTTGAACTTCTCATGGAGGATGGCCACATTTGGTGTTGTTTCTAACCAATTGCTTTCTTCATTTTAACACTTCTGCTTTCTTTTTTCTTTCTTTTTTTTTTTTTTTCCCCCAGGATGTGATTTTTATACCATCCCTTATCAGACTATCTAGCTATGCCAACCCCCTCCGCTCTTCTGCACCTTAGACTCTTCCGTGTAGCTCTTCAGGAGGAACACGCCAAATCATACCTTTCACATTATTTTGGAAAATTAGAATTCTATGATTCTAGATGGCATGAAATTTTGCCCTTTTTGTGGATTTCCAGATTAGCTGGTCCCTGAAATAGCTCCAGAGCAGGGTCTAAAAATTAGCTTCTATGTCAGGCCCTCTGTGATGTATACCAGCCTGAATGGACAGGACCCAAATTCCTCTTCACACTTCTGTTTCCTGTCTGTGAAGCCTTCCTGGTCACTCTCTGGATGCTGTCACCAGCAGGGACAGGCAATCAATGGAGACAGTTTAAAAGCACTTTGATTTAGGCTTGGCATCCCCCGTTACTCATTGAGAGGGTTAATTTGTGATCTGCCAGCCCTTATCTCTGGAAATGATCCAAAATCAAGAAGGAATGAAAGAAAAAAACTCACAAAGAACCAACGTTTTTTTGGATTTTGTACCCAGAGGGGACATTCTGGTTGCCTGAGGATTTTACATTTGGGGGCTTTGTTTCTGTTTTCTTTGCAAAGTAACAAAATTCTCACAAAACTGACAAGGAGAACAAAATGTTGTTTTTTTGGTTTTTTTTTTTAAAGACAAAGAGAGGGGAAATAGGAAGAAAATTCCAATCTTTTAATCAAGAGACAAAAATATCAGCCAAAAGAAAGGGATTTTCAAAACTGTGGAGAATTTGTAATAGCAAAGGTGTAGCTATATTAACTATACTTTCTCAGCTTTATACAAACATTATAAAATGAGTGAATACCAGAGGGAATACTTTTATTAACAAAAAGTTAAAATGCAAGCTTGTAATACCTATACCAGGAAAACCAGTTCATTTATTTAAACAGCAGTTTAAAAAACAGAAACAAACCAAAAAGAATTAGTTACTTTCCTATGGATTTAAATTTTGGAGTTAAAATCTCTTGATGGCTTCTAGGGAAGCCTTAGTTCTGTAGTAATTGTCAGGAAACAGCATTGCTGACTACAGCACAAAACAACTCGAACTGTGCTGATTCGGTAGGGAGAGCCTTTGAAACCGGTGGAGCTTGTGGAGGAGGCAGAATCCTAAGAAATGCCAATATTATTTCAAGAGGGGACAGGAAAAAAAAAAGCCAATATGAGGCTTCTGAGTTCATCTTGGACTGAAGCTCATGGTTGAAAGCTGAGATGGGCTTTTCCTAGTGCTGGCACAGCTGAAGTGTGCTCCAGCAGGACTGTAGCCTGGATATTCTCTAACTTTGAGTGCTGAGATACAGCACGGAGACAATGCAGTGATCTGGTAAAGTGTGGAGAGTTAGATGCAGAGCAGTGGTTTGCACACTGTTGTTTCTGAGGGCCTCACTTCTATGTTAAAGATGGTCTGAATCAGTCCACCTTGTACAAATTGGGTTTAGTCCTGGCAGACTGTCAGTGTTGCCTAGGGCTGGGCAAGGGCCACCTGCCCCTGTCAAAAAGCATGAAGTATATCTGTAATTGGGTCTCATGCTTGGAGTAAAAAAGTAGTTTGAGAAGGCAGGAAAACCACAAAATCTTTTTCTACCTTTCTCTCCTTTTGGTGCTCTGTTATGAAGGAAGGCTGGTTGAGCTCCGAGACCCAAGGCATGCCCTGGTACATTAACAGAGCTGAAAATGTTATTAGCATCGGATACTGATGCCCCAACCTATGCTGCTTGAGCAGAAGTCAGCTTGTAAATGTCTAATAAAGGACACGATGGATCTTTTTCAAACAAGATAACCAAGAAATGGGATTTACTTCATATTTTAAGAAATTAGACTATATCAAATGTGTAATAAAAATATTTTCTATAGGATTTAAAAATATATACATATATAAACTACCTTAATTTTTAATGCCCTGTTGATATTGATGTGGTCTCTACAGTATCTAAGTGTACCTAAGTGAGGCTGCCCAGCAACCTCCATTATACATCAAACAGTGATTACAAAACTTTGAAGCCTTATCCACACTGTAAATTAAACCTGCTTGAAAATGGGATCTGAAATTGTCTGCTGGGCCTGATCCAGCACCCACTAGTAGTCAGGCTAGGTCCAGTTGTGACTGCAGGAGGTGGAATAGATCCTAGACTGTCCCAGAATGACACAGTTTCCAAACCTGTTGTCTGGGCCACAATAAAGGCACCTGATGGAGGTACTGAGACCCTTAAGGCACTTTCTGATAAAATAAAATAAAAAATATTATATATTTCATTTAGAATATTTAGGGATATTTAGAAACAGTCTTAAGACAATTTGAGTACATCTATACTTCCTTTCGAAGAGAGGCCCAGACTGACTGTGTCCCAGACATAGCCTTTGCTCAGACACTGGATGTAGATTTTAGTTAAGCTTAAGGGAGGCTGAGAACTTGGGGTGATGATAGAGCAAAGAGCATTCATGCCTGCATCCTTCTTACAGGATCCATCCCAAGATATCTCCCTGGCCTTGCTCACCCAGCCCATGTGGAGAAGGTAAGTTGGCACTAGAACCTTCCAAGAAGATCTCCTGTGTCAAGTGCCTGCAATAACCCATGTGGCTGAACTGGCACTTTGATCAAAGACAACCTAAAACTGGTGATGGAGGTGAAGGAGATGAGGGTGGAGAAGCACAGATTACAGTCTGGCACTGTGTCCACCAAGGACAATGAGGACATGGCTTTGAGCTGTGCCTCCAACACCCAGCCAAAATTGGTTTGCACTCCTGTTTAATCTATCACTGTGTCTAAAGCAAGTTCAAAGATTCGTTTCCCATGCAAGGTTTGAAGCACTGTGTAGACAAGGTGTGAGGGCCAGATCCTGACCTAATGCAGGCAAAATTCACTATTATCATTGGCCTGAGCACTTGCATTATACTTTAAGGTAGGTAGCATGGGAGTTCTCCTGCTTCAAAGAGTTAATATAGGGGATTTGACCACCTGCCGAGGAAAGTTTCTCGCTGAGCTTTCGATTCATCTGCTCCATGTGCCTGCTGTTTTTCCTGGCTTGCCGGAGAGATCTCTTGACCTTCTTCACCCGATCTCGCAGCTGTTTGTTGCGTTTCTCCAGTGCTGCCACTTTCTGCTGCAGCTTCTTCACTCTGTCCTCCTCCTCAAACAGGGCTTTCTGGACTGAGGAGCACATGAGCTGAGAAGACAGCAGAAATGAAAGAGCAACAGGTGAGTTTTACACAAAAACTTATTAAAGCAAGAGTTAATTCAGGTTTTCCTTGAAACAGCTCACAGCTCTTCAAAAGTAGAATGGTTTTTTTTTTGGAAGTTCTATTCTTTTTTTTTATACCTTTTTTTAGTGAAATCCTCTCTTTCACTTCTGTATTCAGATAAGACCCAAAATTGTAGATCATAATGATACTAATGAGTCACGACTGTTGTGAACTCTTTTGACAGACCTGTGCAGACCACTGGAGCTACATTGAATTTATGGAGGAAGGCTGCTTTATTTTTGGTATGAAGCTGCAGTTCAGGCCAATGGGTGTCACTTTTTGAAAACTCCAGATTTGGAGGAGTCCTTTGGAAACCCCAGACTTTTATGTGGTTTTGCTCTTTATGTTCCTGTGTCTAGTGCCTGCAAAATACAAAACTATCTGGTTTTGCCTTTTCAAGAAAGGAGTTTTCTCAAATATCTCACTATATGGGCTTCTTTCAGATGAAACCCTAAAAGGAAAAGTATCATCAGTCTCTAGGAGCATTCAATATCCCATAACTTTAACAGAAGTGAATTTGAGGGGGAACCTCATTGGCTGAAAACTTCCCCTTCCATTTTACCCACTACCAACTTACTACAATATTGCTACTAGAGGGAACATCAAGCTCTTGATGTCCACTCATGCTTGTGACACTTAGACAAAAAAAAACCAGGAGCCAGCTTCAAATGTGCTGCACCCGAAGTATCACTGAGAAGCTCACAGGGCATTTTCAAATCTGCTGGGTTGGATGGTGGTCCAAATGCAAAGCATTCATTGACAATTGTTCTTCTTCTACTACTTATCCTAGGTCTATCTCATCACATCTGTGCTATATGTGGTTACGATGTTTATGGTCTCCTGTTTCTGACTTGCTTCCTGTTTGCTGGTGCACCAATAAGAGTGGGATGAAAAACACCAGCTACAAAGGCTGCTGACTAGTTTCAGTGCAAAGGAGTTGTGTTCCTGACACACAGTGCCACTTGGAACAGGATTCAGCTTCCTCCTCTTAAGCAGACAAAAGTGAGATAAAGTCTGGGCTCCTCTCTTTTGGTTTCCCCTGGGAAGTCTGCACGGAGAGACACCCTTCAAGAGGATGATCTCCACCTCTAGGGCTTCACCCTCCGAACACAAGTCTCTTGCTTCACTGAGTAAACTTACTTGTTTTCTGCTTATGTAACATTTTCCAAGCTGAAAAAGAGGAGGTGCATGGGGCTCAAGGACAGTCCCACCATAAAGTTTCTGATCTAGATGAGCCACCATCAAAATCTATTTTTGTTCAGGGTGATGTGCCTCCTTCCTTTTTGTCCTACAAAAAAAACATCCTGAGGTATTTTGTTGTGCAAGTGGGACTTTCAGATGATTGCTGCACTGGCCTGCTGTGAGGAAAGCCAGTGTCTTCTGCTGGATTTATCTCCTATATACATCTAGATTTTTTTTTTATGTGTTTCAAGCACTCTTGGAGCCTGGATGGGCTTTCTCTGGCAGAACATTTGGAACAGACAGGGAATCTAAATAAACAAGCAAATCCTCACTGTGATGATGAAGGATTACATGTTTCTTTCCATCTTACTTTGTAGTATTTTCAACGACTGAAATTAGGGGAGGGAGCCTGCTTTGATGAATAACTTTTCATTTGCTTTGGAAACCCCCAGCAGTTGAAAACTGTGGCCAGTCAACACAAACACAGCAACTGCTTCCAGTCCCCACAATCTCTCGTTTCTTGTGTGAAAGCAGCGTGGGGCTTTGCTAAAAGGCAAATGCTTTCCCTGCCATCCTCTCACTAGGGCTCTTTTATAAGTGCATAGTATGGAGACTGGGAGCTCACAGATAGAGGTCCAGAAGTTGCACTGAAGAGGAGGGAATTTGGTTTAGATCACAGCTCATTCCAAGTGCTATTTGAAAACAGCCAGCACAACTTGGCTTTTGTGTTTGCCAACCCCTTGCAAAACTTCAAGCAGAACACTTCTTGAATTTAAATCCCTACAAAGGAGAGCACTGAGTTAGGAAAAGATGTTTGCTGGGAAGACCGGAGGTGGAAACTCTACTTCATGTGGGATTTTTTGCATTTTCCATTGATGCAGTGATAGGCACGGCATATGACAGAGTCCAAAGCAGAGGAACAAACAATTTATTCAGCTGAAGTGTGAGGTTATTCAAATCCAACTGTGTCTCATCTGGCTGGGCTGGCTGGGGGGGGAATGGTAATGTCTGATGGCATTAGCCTCATCCCAGAGGCAATCCCAAACCTTTTGAGGTTGGTCCTCTGTCAGCAGAGGTAGTCCAGCTCTACAGAATCACCCAGAAACTTCCCAAACACCAACAAAAAGCTAGCCAGCTAATTTGCTTATGCTGTTCTTCTTCCAGGTACTCAATCTCCAGTTTGAAAACCATGGTTTAGCTCTTAGATTATCTGGATATATCCAGAGAGATCACTGGAACAACACAGTTATAAAAAGCTGAGGTATTGTTGGACATGCATAGCTTTGTTTACCCCATCAGGGTAGGCAATAGGAAGGGCCCAGCTTGATAATTGGATGCCTGCCTTTAATTGCAAGACTACCAGCTGAAAAATGAACTCTTTGCTCCTTCTACATGGGGAAAAATAACAAGGTGGAGCCCTCACATTCTCACTGGCTGGTTACAAACAGCAATTTTCAAGGGCTTTGCAGTGGGATTGATCTTTAAATAATGAGTGCTGTTACTGCTTGGGCTGCAGCTTGCATGGGTGCAACCAAGTTATTTTTAAACTGGTGCTGAGAACCATGTAAGTGTGACAGCAATGAGCTCAGCACAGCCTGTATAAGTGACCCAGCAGCTGAACATGGGTGAGAAGTTAATCAGACCTTGGTCCATGTTGCTACTTGAATACTTCTTGTTTACAGTCAGATGAGATAGCCCAGCACTGAACAGTCATTCCTATGGAGCATATCTACAGACAAGAATTCTACATCCCATTTTGTCTGGTCTCATGCACCCATAAATGTGCACAGTTCACACTGGTGACCATCAGGATCATTAGTCCAAAGGCACTGCTGAAAGCCACAGAGAACTGAATTATGTTTCTGAGAGTGGCCTGTGCTCCCATTCCCAATCACAGCTTGCCATGTTGGGTACACTAGAGAAGGTAGGGTGGGTTGTTTGATGCAATGTTAAAGGGGCAGTGAAACCTCCATTCAGCAAAGTCAGTCACTGAGGAGCCAGTTCCACTTGATGCCACTGAGGGAAAAGATGGAAAAGGATGGATGTCTGACAGCTCCTATTCCGACAAGGTATCAACAGCAGACAGTTAAGCAACGGCTATGAAATTCTGCACTTGGCACAGCACACAGGCCTACAGATCTAGGAATGGGAAGAAGGACCAGGAAGTGTCTCCTCAGAAAAAAATAGGGGTAGTTTTTCTAGGTTTCCTTCAAAAGTTACAGTCTCTGTGAAACCATAGTTCCAAAGAGCTGTTTTCTGAAGATTTTTGTGCCTGCTTTTTCTGCAATTTTGTTAGCAAGGTATCCTCAGCAGTGGTTAAACTGGAGTTAGAGCACTACCAGGAGATAGGACAAGAAAAGTAGCACAAGAACCACACAGCTCCTTAGGACTTATCTCCGAGAGCCTACAACTGTGAAACTACAAATTAAATATATCTGAGTATTCATCTGAAATATTCTGTAACAAATATACCCAGGTTTAAGTTTCATTGCATCTAGATGAATTATAAAATCTGTCCATCTGCCAAACAAATCAGTACTGTAACAAATCAAACTGATTTTAGGAGCATCCCATTACAGGCATGTGAGCCCTTTACCAAACACCCTGAATTGACACATATATATTTACATTTATCTGATTGACAGACAGACACACATCTGCCTTCTATAAGGTTCATTTGAATGAGACAGTGGCTAGAAACACCCCATGGATAAAAGCACAAGGGTAGTTATCATCCACCTCAAATTGTCCACAAATGGCTGAAGTTAGCATTGCAGAGCTCAAGTCACTCAAAACCCAGCAGTGGCACCCAAATCTTGCCCTTCATCTACTAAAGGGAGAGTTGAGTTCTACCTACCTCCTCGTGCATGCTTCCTATGGGCAGCACTGCTAAAAAGCACCAGAGTCCGACTACATAAATGTCTTTCATTTCAGTTCTCCTAAAAATATCTTTCTCATCAGACAGTATTTTTGGACATTAGGGTGTTATCAGGCAAGATAACTGTAGGGACTCCTTAAAATTGTGACAGTAAGACCTGATATCTGCATGGACATGACATGGTTTTAGAAGAACTGGGTATTGGTCACTTTGGTTTCCTGCCCTCTGATCTTCCTCCTGACCTGCACTGGAGCAGTATCTACCCACGATACTCCCTCAGCATTCCAGATCCAGCATTGCCCCAACCACTGGGAGTGCCTGGTGGAAGAGATGACTGGAAACACAGCCCAAGCACTGCAGGTTGGGAAGCACAGCTCTGCTGCAGAGCCTTCTCCATGCTGCATCCCAGTGAGCTCACCACATCCCATCACTTCTCTCCTCTTGCCCTTCCCTGCTAAGGTAAAAAAAGGTAAAAATTTTCTGCATTTGCTGCACATTGACTTGCTGCTCTGTGCTTTACTGCTGTTCAGGTTATATAAAACTTCTTAAACTGAAAACTTGTGCATCACAGAGCACATACCTCCAGCTCTATTTGTCTCAGTGCAGCAATAATTCATGACCTTTCTCTCAAGAGGCTCAGGAGCTCAAACATAGAAATAGTTCTTTATTTTTCTTTAACTCCACAAGGATTTATTTCCCCAACCCCTTCTATGCTCTTAGCAAGACGAAGAACTCTGTGTCCTGGAGAAGCTGATAAGGACATAATACAGCTCACGCAAACAAACTTCACCTTTCCTGACCAGGGAGATGCCCTTTCAGCCCTGCCTTGTCATGGCCACATTTCAAACTGAGCATCACTTTCTTCTTTCGTTCAGCCCTTTTGGGCAGGCTACGTGGGAGTGAGTGTGTTGGATGGAAAGACGGATGGTATGGCAAAGGATAGCAGGTGGGGTCTGGCAGTGGAGGGTACTGGGTTTGGGATGGAGTGACTTAACCTCCAGTTACTTGGACTTTTCAGCCAAGACTAACACTACTGCTGAAGTGTGGAAAGGCTCCTGTCAGCACTGTTAAACCATCGTAGTGGGGGCATGGCAGTGCTGGGTTAAACCACCTCTGCTTGCTGCAAGACTGCACCTTTCAGGGGTACCAAATCAGGATCCAGATAGCAGATCCAGCATCACTGGCATTAATGGAGACAAGATGGAATTTCACCCTAGGACTTTATATGAATCACCAAGATACACAAGACCTGGATGGAGAAAGAAATTTGTGTGGCTGTTCTTATCTTACATTACTGAATGCTGGGTCAGCATTTGTCATGGGAGGTGTAAGGCTTGTAGCACAAGTCTCTTGTTGACTTGAAATATTAGAGATGGAGACTTCACTGGGGTATGAAGCACTGCCTGAAGGGAGACTCTGCCAGGCTACATCCACCCCAAGGTGTTTCAGCCCTGTCAATGGTGCCTTTCTTCCCCATTTCACTGCTCACTAAAGGCAGATTTTCACTTTAAACTCCTATGATGCAGCCAGTCAAGGCAAGTTGTCTCACCTTTCCCAGTGGTCATCAGAGAGGAATGAGCACATCCAAGAGGAAATTTCTTGCCTACCGTAGACATCTACCTTGGGTCGAACACTTTTGAGGACCCCTCTCCATTACCTAACTAGCTCAGATGGAGATGGATCTTACCCTGAGTCCCACAAAATGGCACCTTGCATCACTGACTACCCAGGACAGGCTGCAAGGGAAGCATACAGATAGTTTTCTTGGAGTTTGGCAAACCTTGCCCTGGAAAGAGATGCAAATCCGTGTCCATGGGCAAATGAGAGTCTTTAAAAACACCCTTGTTTGTTCTGATCTGCATTAAACCACTGCTTGGTGGAAAACCATCTCAAGAACTGTTGGAGGGTCTGACAGGAGCAGCTTTTGGACACCATCTTGGCAGGTCTCTTGGGTGATACTTCACTTTGATGTCACCCTAAGCAACTGAGAAGGGCCTATGTACCTCAAAAATGTGACCGGCCTTTACAAGCTGTGACGTAAAGCCCAAGTGCCAGCACCTCCATGAAGACATTGACCCAGCACAGAGGACGGTTTACATACAGAAAAAAGTGCTTTTTACAAGGCAAAACACCCTCAACTTATTCTTTTTCTTATCATCTTTTTTTTAAATAATGATCTTAAATTGAACAACAGATTTTTTTTTTAAAAAAAAAAAGATACTTCCCTGTGATTAAGTACTTTGAAAAAACAGGCCTTTCTCTCTGGCAAGGTGTCTGAATTGCTGGTGGCTTTCACCTGCAGTGGGTGTTGCAGACACCCATTTCAAAACCCTTCCCTTTGCCTTTGAGAGCACAGTCCTCGCACCACTGTTCCCAGGCTGGGGGTAGAGGATGTAGGGGGTTAGGAGGCACTTGAGGATTGATGAAAAGACTCTTCACCCTGGAGGTTCCTGAAGAGATGTCACTGGCCCCCAAACCACACCTAGAGCATGTCCTAAGGCATTGTTTTCCCCAGACACTTTAAGTCCTGAAGCTTGAGATGCTGCTAAGAGGGACGATGCAAAGATACCAGGTGACAGTTGCAACTGGTCCCCTCTGCCAAGACTGGGGATGGAGATGGAAATACATCTCCACAGTACTTGGATTGGTCACTGCCAGTACTCAGAAAGAGATCAACACATTATTCCCTATACTTGCCATGGAAAAAAGACGACAGTATGATGAGAATAGAAACCACACTAATCAAGAAGACAGGAAAGGAGAAAAAAAGGTGTATGGTATGAGCCAGGCTGCCTACCACAGGCACCTCACTTGTGCCAAGTGAGCAGATAAGTCAGTCCTGACAGTAAATCCCTAAACTCCCTGCCCAGGCAGTGCAAGACAGAAAGTCTCCAGGAAGAGGAAAATAAATCAAGAGGGTAGGACCTCACTCTGAGGCATCTCCAAGTCCCTTTCCTCTCCTTGCTGAGCATGCAGGCAGTGAGGGAGGCACACCAAGAGCCAGCCAGCTGTTTTCCCCGTCACTCTGAGGTGGAGGGGCTCTGCACTGGCCTTGTTTCCCTTGAAAACGTTCCTCTGAGCAATTCACCCAAGATGCCACAGGAATGCAGTGGTGGATCTGGGAGGGGAGTGGTAGTGAAGTCTCTTGTCTAAGTGGTTTAGCAGGAACAGCCATCCTCCTCCTCGCCTGGTTAGTGCCACTGAGTGTTGGGCTCAGTGCTCAGCCCCACAAGCCCCATACCTTGTGCTTTCTGCATTTCCAAAAGCTTCCCAGCCTTCGGCACCCCTTCTGGCTCATGGTTGGGCAATGTGTGACCCTCTGAGATGGGTCAGGGTTGGGGGGAAGTGGAGAGTCTTAGAGCCATCCCAGGGTTTTAACCCTCATGGACAGGTGGTGCCACCCTGACAGCCTCTTGGCTGAGACCCATGTCACCCCCCCTCTGACTCCCTCCACCAAAACCACTCAGGGTGGTCAGTGAAATAACAAACCGTGGGGCAGCACACACCTCCTTAGCATGTAAAAGCAGAGACAGCAGCCAGGACATTGCTCCTGGCTCTCCACCCCACCACAGGAGATGTACAGAGATCATTGCAAGGGCAGATATCTTACAGACTTTGCAACACACCTATCTGCAAGATAAAAATTGCAAATGCCATCCAAGGTAATGCAGTGTCTGCTCTAGTTCCCTCTAGGTACCATGCACGGCTGGTAGATATTCCTGATACACCTCTGTCCTGTTCCTGGAGAGTCCATGGTGCAGGCATGGATTAAGCTGCACACTTATACATAAATGACACTGAGTACCAAAGTGCACTACTCAGCTCGGCTATGCTGAGTTTAAAGGAAAATGTCTTGAGTAAGGAAAACCAAAATCTTTTCTCTGTTGCTAGAGCAATTTAGGTGCTGAGAACAAGCACGGTTTTAAGTCTACCTTGCAAGACAGGCTGCTTCATGGATTTCTGCATTTCACTCTGCCTGAATGCTGAAAATGACTGAGTTACTCAATTACTGCTTTTGCTTTTTGTGAGGTTTTTTTTCATTTCTGTCTCAGGGATAGGGTTCCAGTTTCAGCTGAGCTTCAAAAGTCTCTGTAAGAGGCTTTTTTTTCTATAGCATGTAAAGAAACTTTTCATTTCCACAGCTACCAAACTTTCCAAAACTTACTATCCACTTTAATTTCCAGCTCAGCTTTTTCCCACCTAGTATTATTATTATCACAATAAAACTAATTAGGTCTGATATGCCTAAAACTACTTTGCCAATATACCTTCCCTCAAGTGTATTGTTCTCCAACTGTAAGTTGCTGTGTGACCATGTCTCCATCTAAACTTGTTTTACTTGGCTTCTATTTCAATAGGATTAGGTCACCATTCCCCCCACACGTACACACAGAGAATTAATTAAATACCAAGGAAGGGATAAAAACAGCAAGACCCAGAAACAGAGTGTATTGTATCCTTCCCTCTCACTGATGGGAATGCAGGGAAAATGCAGATCAGAGCAGCATGGAATCTTACACTTTGCTTCTAGTTATTGAAATGTCGGTGCTGGTTTTTGAATGAGCTGACCTCTACCTTGTGTTACACCAGCTCCTAGAAACTTCACTGGATTTAATGGTCCTGGTAAATAGACAGGATACACCCTATAGCAGGATAGCAGTGAGGGAAGTACAATATATTGAAATACACCATCCCCAGATGAAAAACAGCATCAGCTGGTGAGGAAATGTATTTATCTCAGAATCACAGAATGTTCAGGGGTGGAAGGGACCTCAAAAGATCATCTAGTTCAATCCCCCTGCCAGAGCAGGATCTCCTAGATCAGGTCACACAGGAACGCGTCCAGGTGGGTTTTGAATGTCTCCAGAGAAGATGACATCTTTTCCAATATTAATCTGGATGAGAACAATACCAGTTGAAACCAGGTTTATACCTGGTTTGGGGTGTTTTAAGTATAGTTTACTTCAGCCTAATTTATTACAACTCATCAGAGTTCCCCATGGGTCCTACAGAGGTGATTGACACACAGGCAGGTGCTGTATGGTTGTCTGTAAACTGAGGTTTAGATTAAACATGGTTGTTAGGGGTACAAAAGAACAGGTTGGAGATGTGGGAGGATGGGGGGCACATGGAAACAGTGAAACGAGGTTGATTAAGGGCTGACTGAATTCAAAACCTCCTGTGGGTAAGGCAATGTCAGACCTCCACGCACCCCTCATCAGGTTCAGAGAGCAAAGGCTCAGTGCCCCACATCCTCTGCTGCTGAGAAGAGAGAAGAAGGACTGGGAGCAGTAAATATATAACAAAATATATGTTACATATAATATGCAAAAAACTTTCACTTCTCTAAGTTAAAATGGGGAAAAAGAGAAGCAGAGCAAATCCCAGCAGGCTGCGGATAGGTATTGGCAAATGGTCACAGTGTGACTGCATTAAATGCTGCAGCTCAAGAAAGAACTGAAACAGGGACATTTACTGCAAGTTGAGGCTCTGTCTCCTCCCAGGCAAATTTATCACACCTAGGGGAAGTTTTATGCCCAGGAGGAGATCCCGTGCTGAGAAAGGCAAATATTTAAAGTTAATGCAATGTCTATAAAAGTCATGCTGCTCTATAAATCCTGTCACACTAGACATCTTGTCTTCGTACTTCACATAAGCTGCCGCAGATCAGCTGCCTTTACAAACAGATAGGATTTCCTTGGCTGCAGGCTGGGCTGGAAGCCCTGAGCGTGCACTGCTGCTGGATTTCAAAGAATAAATGCATGTGCCCCGAGGCAATCTGCTGTCCTCCAGTGCTGCTGGGAAGCAGAGGCATCAGGGTCACTTCACTCCTGAGCATCTGTAGGAGCTGCCGGAGCTGTTTTACTTCATTTGTCAAGTCCATTTGGGTGCAGAAAAGCAAGGGCAGTGAAAAGGGCATACTCGTACCCATACTTATCTGTGCTTGGTGGGTCCCTTGGGGTAGTCTTTGCATCACCCTACTTAATATATCTAACCTAGATCCTGGGTAGGAAACATCAGGTTTCTGGGCTCTTTCTACAGTCAACAGAGAAACAGAAATTCCTCTGGAGGATGAATCAGAGAAACTAATTTAGAGCAGGGGAGCAGGCACTAAACACAAAGCTGAGTAGTATGGAAACAACTCCACCACCATGCTTACACACACAGCCACCGACACCCCTGCCACAGTAGGAGCAGGACAAGACGTTCTAATGAAGCTTTTCCCTGCAAGCAATAAGGGATCTGTGAAACCCTGAGGGAAATGACAGCAGCAGCACTGAAGTCAGATTGGATGAAGCTCAGGGGCTTGATGAAAGGCATCTGCATCTGCTCCTGAGCTGCTTTGCAAGCCCAGAGCAAGGAGGAGACCTCAACAAGAAGCTATTTGTTGTCTCCTATGCCATTGGCCTCAAGAGAGATGATGAACAAGCACATGCAAAGCAGAGGACCAGGTTCAGCCCTCATTCCAGCACGGAAGTACCACAGGTGAAGTGGAAAAGCTTTGGTAAGGTTGAAGAAGCAAAGACAAAGCGATGGAAAAACAAATATCTGCGATCTGCAGGCTCTCTCTGGCTAACATCAGCACACTGAGAAAGGAACCAAGCCTGAGAGACTAATCAGCAGCTCTGAATAACAAGTTCCAAGCACTAACATCTGGCTGACGGGAGCTCACTGCTGCTCACAGATATTCCTGTCCCACTGGGCAGCTCAGAGCAGCTTGTCCGCAGCTCTGGCTGCTGCGTGGGCTGTAAATCCTGAAAGGGTCCCGGACCACCCTGGATGCAATAAATGGGCAACAGGCTATGCTGAGCATGGCAGGGTTTGGCAAATAACCGGTCTTCAAGATGCAGAGACATGGGATATAGGGGACCACCCTCCTGCTTGCCTGTGCTCAAACAGCCCTAAGCATTCAGGCCATTAATGGCTGTTTCCATAGGAATCAAAAGCTGCTGTTTCACTCTAGTACAATCCCGCAGATAGGGTCCTGTTCCTGAGCCAGTATTTCAATACTCAGTAAAAATTTTGGGTCAGGGAAATACAGGATCATATTTGAAACCCAGCATCATAATGGCCAAGGTCTCTCCCTGATGCTTTGCCATGCTTCATATAGACACTGAAGCATCAGAAACTCTCATTGCATGCTGTGCATCTTACTGTCTTATACAGGGAAAAGCTTTTCACGCAGGTCTGGTTACAATGCCCATGAAAATAAGGTCTCAAGGTAAGTGAGAGTCAGGTCTCCCCATACACACAAGCCCGGAGCCCTCTTTCCAGCCTGTTTTTGGGAGAAGGACTGAAGCCACAGCTACATGGAGTAAAATGTCCATGGGGCTGACAGATGCCCTGCTGTGAACTCTTCCCTGAAAATATCCAGATTATAGAGCACACGTTCCACTGCTGGTTAATGTTACAATGCTGTCTCTTGACTGTTTAATCCTAAATTAATAATTCTGTTGGAGGCAGATAATTACATAGCAAGTGCCACACCACTGCACAGCAAGCAGACAGCAATACCTCTGAGCTATGGCTCGATCACTCACTACTTTATTTTTTGGCTTTTTTTTTCTTTTTTTTTAATAACAGCCCTGTGGTCTGCAAGATCTTGTAAAATCCCGCTGTCATGTGTACGTACCTGTAAAATCTGCTATTGTTCCCAGCCAAATATGTAGGGATAGGTAGTAAATGTATCCCTCTTCAAGTCTGTGTTACTGTTTGTGTGTATGCATGTGCATATGAGGGCTTTAAATTGGATTATGAAATTAATTTTCTCTATCAGACCAAAATTCTTATGTGGATATCTGTTTTGTCTTTCTCACATTTCTCTGACACATGTGTTACCTATATTTTCACCAGCTTTGTATTGCATCACTTTAGCAATAGCAAGAGCCAGGATCTGGAAAAGTCCAAAGAAAAGATGATCTGAATTACCCCCCACACCTTCTGCAGTAGCAGTCACAGTATCCACACCAGGCACCATCCACACAACCCCACAAGAACTGCCTAACTTCATAGGAGAAACAACAACCACAACAAAGACAAAAGAAACCTGAACCCTGCTGCGAGAAATCAGGACCTGGGTTCCAGTTTAGTCCCTTAAATAGGACAGTTTCTTTGTCTTTTGGCAACAGTAATTTTGGAAGAGCAAAATTGCTATTATTTTGAGCTGCATTATCTGAACAGCTTGTTCTCATTAAGCAATGCAAGCGCTTCGCACCTAATCAAAGAGGACAGATAAAATGAATGGCTTAATCACAGGAAAAGAACTGGACATCTCCACTACAGAGAGGGCAATAATCAGTTAGGTGAAAAGCAGTTCCAGTGAGTAGTTTCTCTGAGCCTCAATTCCCCATCCCCAAAAAACTGGGATTAAAGGACATCTGTGACTTACGGAATTTGCTGAGCCATCTTAGTCCAAACCAGAAAGGTCTATATTCAAGGTCTGGATAGTTTGAGGACAGGAGCAGTAAGGGAGCCCACGGTCAGATACTTCACCTGCATGCAGACTGGACTCAGTGCTTCTCTTTGCAAATTCTGAGTATGAGCCCAGAAACTACATTTTTCCATGAATGGTACTGCAAGGCACTTGCTACCACTGCAGCCTTGCCTCTGGTTATCTGGAAACCCATTTGCCAGTAAGGATCCTGGATAAATTGCCCAACAGTAGAGCACATGGATGGTTGAGTTTTCAATAGAGGTTTAGTCAATAAAAGTTTGTAATATAGAAGTTGCATCTGTGTCACAATCAAGGCATTTAAGTCCACAAAATCCAAGAAAAGGAAAATCCTGGCTACATGAACATTTGGCTTAGATATGTGAACAATGTCCACAGCATTTGGGTGTGTGCTGTGTCACATTCATGACAGACAGGAGGAATTTTGAAAGCTGTGAGGATCACAGATCCCACTCAAAATCATTGGACACTTTTGAGAATCTCCCCACGTGTCTGAATGACTTACCAAGAGTTTAAGTTTTCTTTGAAGAGCAGGGGAACGTGGTTAAATATACTGCAATCCTGAGCCCTTATTCCCTCAGATACTGGAGACAGGAGAATGAGCTGTAGGTGATGTACTCAAGGCTTCAATATCAGCAGTTCATAACACTAGGAAAAGAGGGATTTCTGTGGCATTCAATAACGATTGTTTTCTCTATCTCTTTAATGCTTACTTATAAATCCTGTCTGCTTGCAGGACAAGGACAGACCTGCTCAGCTTAAAGTGGTGTGGCATTGTACAAGCGTCTGGCAGGTTGAAAAGGACTAAGGAACAGTGGACTGTCATTGCATCACTCACAAAAAACCAATTTCTTTTGGGAGCTGAAGGCTGTGCCACCAGCTAAAACATGGACCATTTATTAGTTGGTTAAACACAGTCATGTCATTACCTGTCATCAGGATAGGACAACTGTGCCCTCTGCTTGGTGCATGATCCTGACTTGGCAATAGGCATCAGGGAGGGCATGGACTCATTCATACTTCTGCTCAGCTCCAGACATACCCAGTGGAGGATGCAGATGGGTAGATGTTAGAGCCCCAAAACCAAAAGTTTCAAGCATGACCAAAGGGACAATTTCCATCATATGGATTACAAAGCCAACTGTTCTTTAGGCACCATTCATCAATAGGGACAAAATGGGTGCGAGCAGTTGGGCAACAACATGTCAATGGTCACACCTCTTATTCTTCTATTGACCTAAGGGTCAATAAACCAGCAGAAAACCCAGCAGAAGAACACACAAAGGGGCTTTGCAGGAAATTTTACAGGAAGGAAAGGAAACATTTATTCTCACTCATTGCCTAGGACAGGAGTTTGAGCTAGTGTAGAAGAGAGGAGCAAGAATGTGGCATCAGGTCTCTGGAGGGATTGGTAAAGACACTTTCCTGCAGGTATTTGAGGCCTCTCTCCATTACCCAGAAGTGATTCAGTGTTAATACATGTAAACTGCAACACAAACACAGCCGGAAAGACTGGACAAGCAATTTGTTTAATCTGATTCCCATCCAGACTGATCTCTCAGATCTGCCTTGGACTGTTTATTCCTGTTAACAAGTACATCACTGGATGGGCACAGAGCACCTATGCTTCTCATGGCAGCTGGTGCTACTGAGAGGCAATCAAACTGGTGATCTACACTGCTCCCTCAGGATATTTGTGAGGCATTTCAAGTGAAGAAGCACAAAAATTAACAATTGCATCATTTCAAGTGTTTTTCCTTCCATATTCTCCCCACCCTAGAGATGCTACCACTTACTAACATTATTTAATCCCTTCCTAAAATAACCATTTACCATTGAGAAATTTGCAAGTGTTTGGGAGGGGGAGGAATTGTTTGCTGTTTTGATGGAAGGAGAGAAACTAAATTATTTCCTGGCTGAGATTTATGTGTCAAGTTTTAGCTTGCAGACAGATTTTTTTAGCCAAGTTATAAAACTGGAAGATAATTCCAACTCTCCTCAGTGACTTTTATGAAGTAATTCCTGATATGTGCTGACATAAAAGGAGACTCCACACCATGGCAGTTTTCAATGGAAATGAGGAGACTCATCCCTGCACAGAAGGCAAGGGCAGGAACATACATCAGTCTAAGCAGAGCTGTCAGAAAACAGAAACTCAGCCCCAGCTTACTAAAAACTGGTGAACACGACGAACCTGTTTCCCTTAAATGCTTTGGATGCACACCGAGAGCAAGGCAGAGGTTGCACTTGGCCATGGACAAAAATGATGCTGTGTTTTGCTTGAGGCATCAAGCATCTTGGAAACTTAAAAGCAAATGCCTTGATGTGATACCTTAAAGATACTCCTGATCTGCTGAGACAATCCAGGTTGATGCTGGTCAGCAGGAAGGTGTTATGGTCACGTCTTCCAGCAAAAGGACACAGAAATCCCTCACTAAGCCATGGGTAACGCTGTCACATTTGCCATGACAGATCAGTGCAACAGTGATGGCCTGACCCATTCCTGAGAAGTAAGGTAGTTGGAGCAGCTGCCCACAGACCAGATCAAAGCAAAGAGCAAAGAGGCAGCAGAGGTAAGTAACTTCATGTGCCAGAAACCCAGAGTGAGACTTGGGTGCCTGAAACTCAGGGTTTCAGGTGAGACATTGCGAAAAGACTGGGGCTGTTGGCTGCATCCACATTAGCAAGTCAGTTGAAGCAAGAGGAATATAGCTGCACCCCGAAGCTCTGGATATGTTTGGGTTGATCAAATACGTAGGGAAAGGGGATCAGAAAGAGTATGAATGGCCAGCTGTAGATCCTTTGTGTTCCCATTAGAAGTTGGTGCACACCAGACAGGCTCCTGGAGCATCCTGGCTGTGTTTCCCCAGGAAGAAATCTACTCAGTGTGCACCAAAACCTCTCTGTGAATTGAACCAACATGCGCCAAGCAAAACTACATCTCCTACTCACCAGGCTCGTTCCCTGTCATGAACAAGATTGCACTGATTTAACAGATCTTCTTGTTGACAAACCTCATATGGCTGCTATTCCCACAGGTGTTTTGCCTGAGCTCGGTGGCTTGGAAAAAACTTCAAACAGTAGACCTCACAACCACTACACTGCCTGCAATGTAACTGGTTTCACACTTGCCTCCTATCCTTCCTGATGGGCTGGCTCCAGCCTCTGGAGGTCTCAGCACTGGGCTGGACGGGGCCCCTCACAGCTCGACTGTGGATGGGAGGTGATGATGAATGTGCAATGTGGCTCTGGGATTGTGTAATCCAATTGTAACTCAGAAATTGCAGCTGGCAGCTCCCCAGAGAGCCATCTACCACTGGAAGCTCATGATGTTTCTCTCCCTGAAGTTTCATTTGAAAGCTCAAGCAAATAGGAGGGCTGGTTTGGCTCTAAAATAACCTGCCTATTTCCCTTGACTTGACACACTGCAAATCCTTACTGGTGCTGACATCCACACTCTCATATTTTTCAAGAACAGTTGAACCAACAAGTGCTGGGAGAACACAGAACCTATGAAGCCACCTTGGCTGTGTTTTAATGCTTTCTGGAAAGATCCTAATGCAAGACAGACGTTCGTGATGTGTTTGCACTTGTAACTAAGTGCTGGCTACACTTGAGCTTGGCTGTAATGAGCTCTCCCCAAAATACCACACATGAAATACAGGCAAAGAGACAGGGAAAGTGGTTTCAGAGTTATGTGTGAAGGAAGGCAGATGTCTAGAAGCAAGAAAAAGTATGTAGATATGAAGATCTCCATATCGCCTCCTAGCTCTGCTAACAACTGTCCACACCTTAAAGCTACCTAAAAATTGTTTTGATGATCCAGTTGTGGAGTCCCTCAGACACAACAAGAACACATTAACCATGAGGCTAGAGCCAGACTGAGATCAGTAAAAGCTTGTCCTGGTTTTGCTGGGACAGAATCATTGGCCGGCCATGGTCTGCAGGCTATTATCAGTTTGGAGTCAGCCAGGGCAGCTGACCTGAGTTGGCTACAGGTGTATCCCATCCCGTAGTGGTGGTGGTGTGTCATCTCCTGCTTGGGCTTCTCCTGACCCTGCTCTTCTTCCTGCTCCTGAGGACTGCTTTCCCATTCATTGTGCCCACCATACCTTTGCTGGATTGAGTATAAATTTCTTTACTTTATTGGTATTAGTTTTGCTACTTCATTAAATCTGTTTTCATTTCAACTTCCTCTCCTTTTCCCAAATCCCCTTCTTGGATGGGGAGGGGTCATCAGGTAATAGAGCAACTGCTACAGTTAAGCACTGGATATGGGCTAAATGTAGACAAAACCATAGATGTTCATATCTACTAAAAAAAAATGCCAAGAAATTGGATTTGCCCTGACCTTTTGCTTTGTGTGAAGGAACAGGGAATGACATATCAGAGGCAATGCTCTGCTGTAGACTCGAGGCAATGAGTCCTAGACTTGCTTATATAACCAGGTAGCAATTTGGATATGGTGACAGAAAGGAGAACAGAAGCTAAAGAAACTGTCATTTGTCCAACAGCCACATGTCAGCTTACATCTGCCTTTTGAAGTCAGTGGTATCATTGCTGGGTAGGTGTAAACTGTCTCAAGTCACTAATTTGAATACTCAAATGTATTGAAGACTATTGAAAAACCATGCCACATCCTTCTGTATGCCTTTGATTGCTGAGGAAATATTTCCCAGGCATCTCCAAGATTTCAAAGGCCTTTTCAGACAATTAGAAGAAAACTGAAGCATACTTAACAATAATCAAGAAACAAGAAAATTATAGGGATAGTTCAAAATAAACACCAGTTGATTCAATGACTGGGCTGAGCCCTAAAGTTCAGGCTCCTCCTTGGGTTTGCAGACAGCCTTTTGCCTCTTTGTTTGGCCAACCACAAGCCCAACTCTACACCAGACAGTGGCAAAAAGAACTCACAAAGCAGCGTTCCACCTCTACCACCTATCAAAGTAGACCACTATCCTAAATTAACAAAGCCACTTTATCCAAAAAATTCTGAAAGTGGCTTCAGATTTCAAACTCATTTATTTAATTTTTGTACATATGACTCATAGTTGATGAGGTCTACACAAAACCACCTACAAGGGGAGAGGAAAAGGAAGGGATTCTGTAATAAACTCTACATTACCTGAAAAGATAGGTAAGTATCTTCTAGTATCAAGTCCCCTTGATGTTAAATCATAAGAAGGGGTTATATGCAGTTATACCTAACCAGTTCTGAGCTGACTTTTGAATCTCAGATGGTTACACAGTGGATGCAGATATGGGTTACCTGGACTTTAAAAATATTGGTTAAGAAGCAACTGTAATGACCATGACAAAGCATGTCTGTAGCAAACACAGGTGGGTACTCCTTAATCTTCATGTTGCGTGTGTGTCCTGCATTAAACCACTATAGGCATTACAGAACAAAAATAATTCACACACAGCATCTGAGAGGCTTGCAGAAGTTCAGAGGAAGAGGACATGGCTCTGCTCAGCTCTGGCAAACTACCATCAAATCCCTGTTACAGATTTCCCACATCTTCAAGGGAAATGTGGTGTTACGGGGCACTCTCACTCCTTGTAGACCACAGAGTCAAAAGCTTCCTAAAAGCGACCTCAAAAATCCCTTTCCTTATTTCCATCAGGACCCCATAAAAAAACCCATAGCAGCTGTGAGCAGATGTTATTCCAACCTCCCTTTCAACAGCTGCTGGCCACTGAGCATGGGGCCGTGCTGGCAGGACCAGTGTGATGCATCGCCACAGCCTCAGCCGGTGGCAGGTCAGCTGTGTGCTGCAGGCCCCAATCTCCTTCCTGCGCCTTTTTTAAATGTCACGGTGTCAGTTGAGTGGAACCAGTTTTCTGGACGCTTTCCCATTTCCTTAATACTTCAGCAAACAGCACTAAGAGTGTGAAAGGGCTCAGTGCACATTTTTAAGGGAACCCAGGCCTGAGAAGCACTACTTGGCTGTTGCTGCTGTCATAGAGATGTGTTGGTCCTTGTTTCCTTCCAATTTTTTAAAGCTGCTCTATAACATTGCATTTCATGGGGATCTTTAAAAGGCTCCTGTTCTGAAGTGAATTTAGAGGACAGCCTCTATATGCCAATGCTTTTTCTCACCGTGACTCTTCAGCTAGAGTCAAGCTTGTCAGATGGTGCCTTGGAACCCTTCTGACCTTGCTTATTGTTCACTTCTGTGATGGAGACTTCTTGTAATCATGTCTGTATAATGTTTCCTATGGCCCACAGGGAGTAAAATCCCCAAGGATGGGCTTTGAGGCAAGGACACTGAATTCTCCATTACATGGAACATAGCCCTAAACCCCATGTTTTCTGTTAGCCAAACAAGAAAATAACAAGCCGAAAGCTCAGGTCCAGTGTGGAGCAACAACAATCAGTTCTATTTAAACCGGATTAGATCTGATTTCCTGTATAAAATTGTTGAAAGTCACCCCTTACGCCCACCAGAGAAGCTCAGCAGGTGCATATCTTTCCTAGAAAATAAAAGGTCCAACTCCTTTTCCAGTGATGGGGAGTCCATCATGACCCCTGGCAAACTAAAGATTAGTACTCTGTTTCAGTTTATAAAACCACCGTATTTAAGTTATATTGCTACCGATTTCCAGTGGCAAGTCAAAAAAAAAAGAAGAAAAAATAATAATGTTTAAGGCATAACAGTTCTGGTTTGATTTCCTAGTCAGGAAATCCTGCTGTAATAGCAGTCTCCCAGGTAAGTCATGCTTCCCCCACACTCCGACCATGCAGGTGTTGGAGGAGGTACCATTTTCCTCACCAGAGGAACACGGTGGCCTCTAGCAATCACTAATTAGCACTTTGCTGGTTGACGAAGCACCAAACAGCGTTTGCTTCTGTATCGCCACTGACTCCACAACTGATAATTACCATTTTTGTCAGCCTGCCAAGGTCCTCACACGCACCTGCACGCTGCCCACATGGTTGTTACAAAGAGATTTATAATAATTAATTGTAACATTCCTATCACACATCTCCCCACCCGTTTCTAGCAGCAGCATGTAAGTCCAACAACGGGCATGTCTAATTACCCCCCACCACCACCTTGTTAGCCACGTTCACAACATTAGAATAAATTCAGTTAAGAGTGTCTTCTGTTTGCATCCTTTGAAGCTTTGATTCATTTTTTTTCCTGACATTTTAATTTAATTCTAGGTGAGGAACCATGCTTTCTTTTCTTCTTCTGTTTTCCTCTGGTTATTTGTTCACGCCTTCCTGACTAGTCTAGACAGCCCTACCACTTACGATTTTCTTGAGATGGATGCTTTCCAAGCTGCACGGCTCTCCTCCCACAGAACATGGCCAAGCTTCACAAAACCAAACCTCTTCCCACGGATCACCATTTCCCTTGGCTAGCAATTGACCTCCAGAGCTGAAGAGGTGGGATCTAAAGGACATGTAAGATACTCATCACCTCCAGGACCTTTCCCAATTTCCAAAAGCATCTACTGTCCATGTAGCATCCCATCAAGCTGCATCCCTCATGCTGATATTCCTACCTCCTCCCTACTTCGTGCTCACCCTTGGAGCCTCCCAAGCTGCTAACACTGTTGAGTCCCTGCTGCAGTGCTCCTCTTGCTGCTGCTCTTCATGCTGTCCCTGCCTGGGAAAGCAAAAAGCTCTTTTGAAATTTTCCTTCTCCCTCATTTGCTTCTAATCTGTTTTGCATTTTAGTCTTCCTTTTTTTTTTGGTGTTGTTCTTTTTTTGTTTTGGTTTGGGTTTTGGGGGTTTTTTTTCTTTCTGTTTTTTTTCCACACTATGTTCTGGTTTTACATCTTTCTCAGTTTTCACTTTCTCTCGCAGGTTGCTGGCACTATTGACTTCCATCTGCACTTAATCTTTTTGGGGTTAAGTCTTACACACAAATATTTGCTTTCCATGTTGGCACTTCCAGCAGTCTAGGCAAAACTTTGAAATTTCCCTGTGGCAATAGCAGTGGGAGGTCCCAGACAGTCAGGGAAGGGGCTTCACTTCCTCTTTTCTCATGGACTTGTATCGCAGAGCATTTGTGGTAGCTGAATCCCGTCCAGGATAGGACAGAAACAACCTTCTTTGAGGCTCAGACATCAAGCACAGCCTGTAACCTCCAGTCCTGTGCTATGAGAGGATATAGGATAGAGGTCTACACAATCATGAGTGCTGTGGAAGGACTAAATAGAGACTGACAGTGTCTTCCAGCAGAAGAACTGGAGTATCAGATGATATAGTAGAAATCAGGTTCAAGGCAAACAAAAAGTGGTGGTTCTCAAAAGGAGGATGGACAGCTTCATGCAGGAAGACTGAGAGGGGATCTTATTAATGTTTAACAAATATCCGAAGGGTGGGTGTCAAGTAGAAGGGGCCAGTCTCTTTTCAGAGGTGCTCAGTGATAGGACAAGGGGCAATGGTCACAAATTGGAGCACAAGAAGTTCCACCTCAACATGAGGAAATATTCTTTCCTGTGAGGGTGATGGAGCTTGGAACTGACTGAAAGTCACCAAATGTTTAAGAACAACTAAATATATAAAAGTTACTGCACCACAGAAAGTAAATCACATGGAAACACTGGAGGTTGGGAGAGCATCAGCAGGAACCATCATATATCATTGCCCTCTTCTTACACTCTTCCCTGGACACCTGATTTAGATAGCTGCTGGTGTACTGTGGGTTTTGTGAGGGCAGGAGGGAATGCCGGCAGTCTTTTGCTGTATACAAAAAAAAAAAAAAAACAAAAAACATAGTGCAACTGGTTCATTTCAGCTCTTTCACAGACAACCATTTCAGGTCTGAAGCTCACCTTTGCCTGGTACTGCCCTGGGTTACCACTGACCAGGTATGGGCACCTGATATAGGCAACCTGATTTTCACATCATGCTTGTTCTTCTCAATCCACAGAATTTGTGCCCTTCATCCCTGCTTCCTTCTTTGCCACCAATGGGAAATAGTTTATTGCCAATTTTAGAAGGCAAGGCTCATACAGATGCTGGAAGTGAGCTCCCACCACCTGGGAGATGCAGCAGGGGCAACCACTTACATGACCCAACATGGCCTGTGAAAATCCCTTACTGGTCACTAAAGTGTCCCCTCGTTAGAATCGGAGGCAATCTCATCCCTCTGCCTTCCTAACAAACTGATCTCCTGGTGTGTGTAAGCTGGCTTTGCTTGGCTCAAAGATAACAACTGAAGAAACTCATGCACATTTCACCTTGATGGAAGCTTTTGAGAATGATTTTAAGAAAACTGGTTTCCTACCCTTATGTTCTGTTGTATTTCTACCTCTAAACATTTGTATGTGATACACCAGGAAACATGAGTCACTTTGATTTATAAATGGCACACCAATGTGCTGCTTGCAACTATTTCTGAACACGACATCCCAGAAAATTGAAACAGCCATAAATGAGGTCCCAAATGGAGACTTTATCTCCAGAATATCCCACTTGGTTCTCCCTGGAAATTAGGCAGATGAAGAAGGAGTGGCCATGAAGAAACCATTATGAAAAGCCTCCCTGGATTGCCTATACCAGCAGTATATTTCCTTTATCAGTAAACTATACCACTGTTCCCATATCAAATGAGAGCATGGCGTCCCAAAAGAGGAGAAAATTCAGGACCAGAGGTGGGGTGACACCTCTCCTGATTTTCCAGCCCTGAACTCTCAGCCATTAAACTGTTCATCAGGCTTTTCTGGCATCTCTTTTGAAAAGAACTTCACCCCTCCGTGTCACTCTGCTCAGGTTAACAGTGGTTAAATATTTACCTGAACTCCTGGGAATTTCTGAAGGCTGGGGAGGGGTAGTGATAAAAGCTGACCTTTGGTGGATAAAGCTGGTCTCCTCTGGATCCCACTATTATTAGCAGGTGGAGAAGCTCCCCCAGAAAAGCATGCAGAAGAGAGGTCTGGTGAGACCATGGGGGAACCTGCTCTGCTGCTACACACGAAGCTCCACAAGTGAGCACCTACACAGGACTCCAGCCCCTGGATTTGGCATCACAGATTTCCTTCATGGTCCTCAGCAGAGGAAAAATTATGCTGAAGCACCCTGTAAATTTTAGGCACTGTCTTTGTGGTTTCTTAAAAAGTTCCCTTAAGCAGTGCTCTATTTCACACTGGATTTCACTCTGTGGTTTCTGAAGGTTGAGATCATCACTTGATGGGCATGATACCATTCCAGAAAAAAAATGTGCTTTCTCCACCTCACTGATATTCCAGGCCCAAATTCCTCTTCACTGGAACAGTACTTAAACCCATACAAAACCTAAACTGTTTAAGAGCAGCATTTTTTTTTTTTCCATGATTACTTTGATTCTTCAAGCCAAGTCCATTCAAAACTTTTTTGAGATGAGCAGAAAAAAATACTTTTTTAGACCTTTGCTCCACTTAGTGTTCTTTAGGTCTGAATCCAGTTGTCCAAGTGGAGGTGTCTACCCTCATTTCAGGTGATGCCTATTATAGGTGAAGTGCATTTGCAGACAGGTTCCTACCCACTATCTGCTCCAGCAGATGGTTGAGTTTTCCACAAGACCTGTGACATACCTGCCAGACTTGCACAAAAGTCTTGGTCAACCTACAACATTTCAAATGGCATAAGGTTCCTTTGGTTAAGTAACCAAATCCTACTCTAGACATCCACATCATAGGTATTAATATATGAGTGAGGTTGTCTAAGAAATCATTCATCCCACAAGCCCTGACCCCTGCAGCATCCACCATCCCAGCAACCCAACACCTGAGGAGCCTGCAGTTGAAAGCCCAGCTAAGCAAGCCCATTCTTAGAACAAATCACATCAATTTTTCTGAACTTCATGTCCTTGAAAAGTTTAAGTTTACTGTATTCCTAGGTCTTCATGTTAAATATGGCGGGATTCACTGTTCCCTTCAAGAGGTCAGCTAGGCCTTGAGACTACTGCAACTACTAGCCTAACTTATCCTTTAATTTAGAAAGATGGTGCTCAAGCTGCTTAGATCTGGTTGAATCTTCTACTTCCAAGTTCAGGTCTTCCCAGAAATGGGGCCGTGCAAGGAGTGGCAATTTTTAATAGATGGTTTGAGGCAATTTAAACTGATACAGTGGTTTAGTTCCTGTCAAGAGCAAATCTTCCTAGGACCTTGGTATCCTTCAGGCACCATGTTTGCTTCATGGTGGCAAGAGACAACCTTATCTCCTGCATTTTCCCTTTTCCAGAAATGAAGAGTTTTCCACAAAAGCATGTCTCATCTGTCTGGCATGAAGCAATCCTCTGTTCCACCCCCTGAACAGAACTAATGTTGTGGTTGGTTTGGCTGGTTCTTTTGCAGGGCATCTTTAGTTTCCTCCAGCCCAAAAGAGACCAAAGTGCTTTACACCATCTTGGATTGGAAACATCACAATGACAGATTACACACTTGTGAAACCACAGGCACAAACTCAGGAAGAGGATAAAATGGACTATATTCCTTAACATATGATTCCTTTTCCTTTAAAGTCAGCAGAAGCTTCAGTGGAAATGGGACAAGGTGGAACTTCTCTACTTCCTGTACTTCCTCCAAGTAGACAATACAAAGCACAATATATTTAGCTATTCAGTGACTTCCTTCACTTGAATGTAGTTTGATTTCCACTTCAAACTTATAAAATCAAACTATCACATATTTCCCCCTTCTTTTGTGACCCAAACTTGTATTTTCCTTTTTTTTCCATCAGAAGATCATTATTTTGCACCAACTCAGGGGTTTTGACACTGAAGGACCCGTCAAAAGTACTCCTCCACTCTGCTGTTGGATGCAGCACTTTGGAACCTTGTATGCAATGAAAATCAGTCATCTGTCACATTGTGGAAGCAATGTTGAAGTAGACAAGTTCCCTAACTCCTTTCAACTGCTACTTAAAAAAAAAAAACCAATGCAGAAGCCAATCCTAAACTAGAATATTTATACATAAAATGCATAGAAAAAAAATATGTTCAGAGTCCCATCCAAAGTGTATATTTGGAGACCAAATAGAAAATGCCCTAAAGTTAATGTTGAAGTAATTCAAAGAGTCCTATGTAAGAAGGTCATCTTACATGATGGTTCCAACAATGTTGCCTGTTTTAGAAGCATTTTGAAAAATGCTTTTAGTTTCATTTACACATTTTGCACCATTTCCTAAATCAGTCTGTAATTGACCACAACCATTAAAAAAAAAAAAGCGACCAGGGGTTTTGGAATTTCAAAAACAGAAGGAATTACTTGAAAGCAATTTAGAAGATTGCATTTAAATCCACAAAATAAAACTCAATCTCTTACATGCATTCAGCAAATCTTATCAAAAGGCTTTACAACCTAAAAGACAAAGACTCTAAAATGCATCATAAGCTCCAGACAGATTCAAGCCACCTGCTCCACACAGCAATAGATATAGAAGGAACACCCCAGGCAGGCTGCAGTGCTTGTTTCAAGCTCTGGACTTTTCCAGAATCCACTGACTCTAAGCTCAGAACTGCTATATCCAGGAAAAGCAAACAGTGGGACAGAGTCATTAGTCATGGTCAAGCTAAGTGCTGTGGTTGACACACCTGAGGGATGGGATGCCATCCAGAGGGACCTGAACAAGCTCAAGAAGTGGGCCCTTGTGAACCTAATGAGGTTCAACAAGGCCAAGTGCAAGGCTGAGGCAACCCTCAGTATAGGCTGAGGGATGAAAGGATTGAGAGCAGCCCTGCAGAAAAGGACTTGGGGGTACTGGTGAATGAAAAGTTGACATGAGCCAGCAATGTGTGCCACAGATCAGAAGCCAATCACATCCTGGGCTGCATCAAAAGAAGCATGGCCAGCAGGTTAAGGGATGTGATTCTCTACCTCTGCTCTGGTGAGGCCCCACCTAGGGTACTGTGTCCATCTCTGGAGTCACAGAATCACAGAATATTCATGGTTGGAAAGGACCTCCTAAATCACCGAGTCAAACCATACCCATAACAAAAAACCACCTAAATACCCTGATCAAGCACGACTTCAAAAACACAAAATAACCCTCTACATGCCTGCCAGTAGAGCATGTCCTGAAGCACCAGGTCTACCCGTTTCTTAAATACCTCCAGGGATGGTGACTCAACCACCTCCCTGGGAAGGCTGTTCCAGTGCCTCACCACTCTCTCTGTAAAGAATTTCTTCCTAATATCCAATCTAAACCTCCCCTGCTGCAACTTCAGACCATTTCTTCTGGTTCTGTCAGTAGTTAGTAAGGAGAAGAGGACAACACCTACCTCTCTACAACCTCATTTCAGGTAGCTGTAGAGGGCAATGAAGTCCCCCCTCAGCTTCCTCTTCTCCAAACTAAACACACAATCTTCCATACACTCAATAAAGCTCCTAGCCTGTCTTCTTTCTATTGTGCTATATTTCCAGCAGATGTTTGGTAGGTTGAAGTCCCCAACCAGAACAAGGGCTGGCGATTGTGAGACTTCAGCCAGCTGTTTATAGAATATTTCATCTCTCTGCTCATCTTGATTGGGTGGTCTATAGCAGACTCCCAATACAATATCTCCCTTATTTGCCTTCCTTTTCATCCTTACCCATGCACACTTAACTTTATTATCGTTGAAATCAAGTTCTATACACTCAAAAAACTCCCTAACATACAGGGCCACACCCCTGCCTCTCTTTCCTTGTCTATCCCTTCTGAAGAGCTTATATCCACTCACCACCGTATTCCAGTCCTGACAGTCATCCCACCACATTTCCATGATGGCAACTACATCATAGCTGTCCTGCTGCACAATGGCCTCCAGCTCATCCTGCTTGTTGCCTGTGCTACGTGCATTAGTGTAGATGCACTTGATCTGGGCTTCTGATTTCACTCCCATCCTCTGTCCTTTACCCCTAGGCTCATTACTAGTGGGCCAGGTTTTATTCCTTTCCCCTTTCAATTCCAGTTTCCCAGCCATTTGCATGTTTACTAACCTATAAGTTAGAGTCGTCAGCTTAGGAAAGACACAGACCTGTTGGAGCAAGTCCAGGAGGGACACAAAAATTATCAGAGAGCTGGAACACCTCTCCTATGAAGAAAGGCTGAGAGAGTTGGGGTTGTTCAGCCTGGAGAAGAGAAGACTCCAGGAAGACCTGCTCTAGTTGAGGATGTCCCTGCTCTCAGCAGGGGTGTTGGACTAGATGACCTCTAGAGGTCCCTTCCATTTCTATGTTTCTATGAAGACCTTACTGCAGCTTTTCAGTACTTAAAGGGGGCTTATAACAAAGATGGAGACAAACTTTTTAGCAGGGCCTGTTGCAACAGGACAAAGGGTGATGGTTTTATACTAAAAGAGGAGAGGTTTAGAATAGAGAGAAGAAATTTTTTACAATGACAGTGGTGAAACATTATAACTTGTTGCCCAGACAGGTGGCAGAAGCCCTATCCCTGGAAACCTTTCAGGTCAGGATGGCTGGGGCTCTGAGTAACCTGCTCTAGTTGCAGATGTCCCTGCTCCCTGAGGGGGGTTGGACTAGATGACTTTTAAAAGTCCCTTCCAACCCAAACGATTCTGTGATTCTGGATTCTGATTTTCACCCAGAGGCAGAAATGCTGGTGACACTCAGTCAACCTCATCTCTGAACTTTCTGAGCTTGAGGGTGGAAAAAACAAATAACTTTTTTTTTTCTTTCTTTCTTTTTTTCATTTGTTAAGTAGTTCCCTTAGTAGAAAAAGGCATGTTACTGAAAGTACATTTCTATGACACTGAATAGGAGAATATCACATTTGAACATCTGCTTAGTGCTGGTGACTTAGGGTAGGCAGAGATGAACCTCTCCCTGAAAACACAAGTCTGCAACAACCTCTATTCTGCTCTTGGAGTCTCAAAGTGCTCTGAATCCTTGTTTAGCCAGATGGAGAATCTGCCTCTTCTCTCTCTGTCCATTGTCTGCCTGTACTGCTGCCTGCAAGGACTGCCTGCATCTTTCCAAGAGGGAAGGAAAGGGAAAGGGAAAGAAAGAAAAGGGAAAGGAAAAGAAAGGAAAAGGAAAAGGAAAAGGGAAAAAAGGAAAAAGGAAAAGGAAAAGGGACAAGGAAAGGAAAGGAAAGGGAAAAGGGGGGAAAAGAAAATGAAAATGAAAAAAGGAAAAGGAAAAGGAAAAGGAAAAAAGGAAAAAAGACAGGGAAAGGGAAAGGGAAAGGGAAAGGAAAGGAAAGGAAAGGAAAGGGAAAAGGGGTAAAAGGAAAAAAGGAAAAGGAAAAGGAAAAGGAAAAGAGGCAAAAAGGAAAATAGGAAAAGGAAAAAGGAAATTTCTTAGTATCTGCAGAGGAAGGGAGATGATGCTGCCCCTGATAAATACTGGGAGCAACATGAACACTGCAGTAGCCATGTTCCCAGCTCAGTAGCTGTGTTTTTCAGACCGATCCTGGATGCTGCCCATGTGTATGTTAATGTTTAAAGATACATGTGGGCTTAGAGTAGGTTAGAGAACACAATTAGCCCTGGGCAAACCCAAGATCTCTCCATTTCAAAACATAGGAAATGCTGTAAATACCACAGCAAATGCAATTAGCAGAGCGTGATAAACATCACTCAACATGGACCACGGGGAGGCTTCTCCCGTTTCAAACATTTCTGACAATGAGCAGGAACCAGAGCTCAGTCCTGAAGTCTGGACACAGAACAAGGCAGGCAAATACCTCAGGGATGCTTCCAGTCTGGGATTTTGTTTTTAGCCCTTCTCTGTCCTGATGCTGTGATGGAAGGTGCCTGCTCCTTCACATCCTCAACATCTGTAATGTGTTTCTGGAGCAACCACCGTCCATAAGGAGCGGGATGAGTTCCAGCAGCTCCAAAGTGCCACTGACTTGGAAGCGCCAGGACATTTCCCAGCAGTATTTCAGCTGCTTCTAGACATGGGTCAAATATAGGAGGGTTTTGTCACTTCGTGTGGGTTTGAGCCATTTTTATTGCAGCAGGAAAGATTTGAGCATAAAATATTATTACCAGGACACATTTAATCTACAGTTCTGCACCTTTGGGATAAGAACCAAGAATCACATTTGTTCCCCTGCCCTTTGAAATAGAGACTTAAGAACACACAGACTCAATTAGGATTTCAAGGAAAGTGTTCACTGAAGTCAGACAAAATGTGCCTGAGCCTAAAACATGTAAAAGGGCAGAAACAAAATCACCAATGGTAGTAACAACCCTTCCCTAGAGTCTTCTTAACAGTGTTTGTTTCCAGTCCAGGGGCTCTTCCCAGCACCAACACTCATGTCCAGCATGGCTGTAACCATCTGAAGGGCCCAGGGAACTTGCAAGTGACTTTCAGAAAAAATTCACCTCCAGGTTGTCTTTTCAAATCCAGTTGATGGAGGTGGGCTGTGGATTCTACTTAGCACCTCCTAGAGATGCTCAGCCAACGCGTGGCAGATCTAAAACCTCTTCAGAGGAAGCAAGTGACTATTGTCATCATAGCCATTCCATCTGAGCATTAAGAAGTGGACAGAGTGCTCTAATACCCTACAGAGTCACTCACAGAGCCAAGGCGTGACACATGCAATGGGTCTCTGCCCAGAGGCAGGCACCAAAATGAGAATGTCTTCTTCTGACTAAGAGACCCACCACAGTCTCCCAACTTGACCCACACTTTGTAAATGATGGAGATTGCACTGCATCAGTTGGTTACATATTTTTTCAGATTATTTCCTCATTTCCTATTTCTGCCAAGTTTTTTTAAATTTTCTTTCACTTACATCTGTTACTTTCTTTGTCTTTACTTACAGATATCTCCCCAAAGAGGTACTTCCAGGCCATGAATAAGCTGCTTGTTTCCTTCCCACAGATAAGCCACATACACTGAGATTCTCACTTTAAGGCATTTTTTATAGACCATGAATAAAATCCCTCCCACCCATCTAAGACCTCAGAACTCTTTTTAAGCACAGGCTGATATCTGGCAGAGGTACCCCCTGGCCACTATGGCTATGCCCCTTCCTCATTATGTTTCTCCTTTCACACCCCAAAATGATGCTTTTAAGGTGGAAAAGTGCTTTCCTGCTCTGCAATGAAGCAGAGGAATTTGAGTGGACATGACTGCTATGTTCATGCTTCAGAGGCTCTGAACCAGAACTTCTTTCCCCATGTAATGGAAATGAGGACTTACAGCATCTGAATTTCTATTTCTATCCTCAGCCAATGTCAGTACAAACTGTTCCTCTACTCTGACTTTCCTTCCATCCTCTCCCCAACCATCATCCAGTTAAGCAGCAGAATTTTTTTCCCCAATACAAAAACAAAACAAAACAAAGCATCCAGAAGAATATAATTGTGTTCAGACCCTGTCTAAATGCTCTGGAAGGACAAAACATCAGCCAAACAAATGAACATGCTCTGAAATGGGTATACAGTGAAGACAAATGGAGGCAAAGAACTAATCGCTTTTGTGGCAAGGAAGAGGACACATGACATTGTCCACCTGAAGGAGGCCAGGCTCCATATCACCATCTTGCTTTGGTTTCAACAAACCACCAACCCCCAGTTGCTCAGGCATCACCCATCTGAACATATCTCCTTACTCAAAGTGTGGCACTGCCTGTGCAACAATGCTAGAAGTCATGGAAGGGGAAAAGAGAGGGCACAAGATTTAGACAAATAATGGGAATGGTTCTCCTGCTACCCCTGTATGGTGAAGTCAGTTTGAGGACAACAGGTTGTAAGCACTAGCTTGCATTGTAGTCCCACATCCTGTCTCAATACAAAACACTGCACTGACATTCCCCCTTGAAGTAGCTGGTACTTCCACTGGTTCCCCACTGATCTACGAAATGCAAAAATCTCCCAGAACAAGTTCATTAAGTGCTTTCAGACCTCAGGAAATATTTTTTTGCTTGCTTGCTCTTCACTTTTTGGGGAAAAAATTCAAACCTGGCTTTCTAGCCATCTTATTTCCCCTTTGCATTATACTGTGTCCTGGAAATGCAGCTCTCCCTTACTTTATTTTTGCCTACCTTCAGTCATTTTACAGATAACTGGACTAACAGTTATAGCCACATTTGTCCAAAAAAACCCTGCAAACTGGGGCAAGGAGAGGAGGTAGTCACTGCATCAGCTGCCAGAGGCACCTGCAACAATTTGAGCAGCAACCAGCTGCAATTAGTCACACTAAAACCATACAATCCCAGTCCCTTGAAACTGGTTTGTCACTTCACATTAGATGCTGCAAGGGGCTGCGTGCTCCCAGGGTGGGCAGCAAAGCCAAGCCTGGCACCGTGTGACCTCTCCTGGCCAAGTGCAATGGGGCAAGGACACTTCTCTGGGGGAATTTGGCTGGTGGAGGCAGGCTGTGGTTTAAAAGGCTCCACCTGAAACTTCCATTAGGGATTCGAACAACTGCTGCTCCTGAGCCAACTTGGCTTGCCGTTTGCGAGAATAAATATCAAAATGCATGGGCTGGGAGAAAATACATCCCAAATTGAGAGATCTCATCTCCCTTCAAGCTGAAACAGCTGATCCAGTTACAGGCAGCATTACAGGTGTCCCATCTGCCAGCTGCCAGCAGGATTCTTGAGCCTGTTGATTTTAATAAATGTTTTGCTCCATCTTTTTCTGTATCTATCTCATAGGTGGGTCAGGAGAGAGAGAGAAGTAGAAAGAAAAGATTTTTTCCTGGATTCAAGGTCAACAGGGGCCAGCAACTAAACCAAAGACCAGATCTGCCCAAGGTGCCTGTAGGAACAGCATCTGCATCAAGGACAGATCCTGGTCCACAACTGCTGGTCCACATAAACCATCCTTCCCAACCACTGATCAACACAAAGCATGGATTTGCACACACAAAAACGCCTACCACATCTACAGACTCACAGATTCACAGAGGCATTTGGTGGACCCCATAATTGGGATGAACAACACAGAACTCAGGGACCTCCTTCATTTTGAGCTTCTGGCCCAGAAAACTTTTCTGAGCCTGACTCTGAATGTATTCCCCAAAACAGCTGGTCTAGGAAAACCCAAGCAGGAGAAGAGCTGGGTGCACTTGCTTTCCCCTCCTGTTCCCAATCCAGTCAAAAGCACTGAAACAGTCCCAGTGGGTTACTGCAAGCAGGGTGCCAGGAGTCATATTTGAACAGCTTCCAGTAGCTCTCAGGTGAAGTCAGTACCTTCACTCTCTAAGGCTGACACGAGTGCTTTCAAGCACATGTTGCACCACTTCATTTCCCAGCTCCAGTAATTGAGCAGGTCCTTACCAGCTTGACAAACAGTGCTCTCACCCTTCACAGTTTATAGGCAGTGGGCTGTCCTCTCTCACCTTTCCAGACTGGGGAAGCTGTCAACAGGAGGCCAGGGCAGAAAAGTAGAGGAATCACCAAATCACTCACACAAAGGGTTGGAAGCAAAGCACCAAAATCAGCCTCCTCATGTCTTCTTGCTACTTTTCCCATGACAGTGTCATCTCCAGATAGTATGGCCAAGAGGTCCACCTCTCATTACAGTGCTGCAATTCCCAGCCCATCTTCGTGTGCCAATGCTCAGGGGGTAGCTTCAAACTTTCCACTGCCATCTGTAGAGGGAGGTATCTCCCACCTCAGGCATTCCTGTGCTAACACAGAGAGAATGTGACTAGATCAACAGAAGTCCCATCTCTCCCACCTACCCTGACACAACAGCAGCAACATCCCACCTGTGCTGCACATGAAGTTAGCCCCAACCAGGCAGCTGCATCTTTCATGACTGGGAAACTCAATGCCTTGGCTAAAAGTCAGTCATCAGGGGCTTCATAAAAGAAGTCTTTGTCCATCTAAGCAACCACTGCAGAAGAATTTGTGCTCAGCAGCACCATCACAGGTCTTCCAAACTACCTCTGGGTTGGAAACCCCAAGAGTACAGCACCCCTCCAGGCAGTCTGGATCTGAAACACAGGAGGGACAAGGGGGTCTCTTCAGCCCCATCTCTTTGTCTCTCAATGTTCAGAGCTCAGCTAACAAGCACCAGCTGCCTTTGTGGACACCAGCAATTTCCCACCCCTGTGGTGGTGGAAGAAGCCAGACTGAGAGCTGAAAAGGTGTCCTGGGGATGGGGTCAGATGCCTGCTCACCACCAAGTTCATGTACAGCAGCAGATAGCCTCATGCCATGAAATCTGGAATGATTTAGTGTGTTTGGCAGAACTTCTTTAAAGGGTGGCTCTGGATAATTAAAAGCAGCCTGGAGACATGTGGGTCTTCATTCACTGCCAATTCCTGGAAGGATTGTTGCTTCGCCTTTTGGAGGAAGCAGCCGTGTACATACACACACATGCCCATGGCTGTCTAGGCATTTCCTTGCTCAGTGGGCTGAAAATCAGGTATTTTTAAGGATACTTGGATGTGCCTGAGACATAATCAGGGAGAGCTGTAGTCTGGAGTAATCTGCATTGCTTGACAGGGAGCGAGCTGGTCCAGACTCGTTCAACAGGAGCTGGGGCACTGATTTGGAACACCCCTCACCTCATCTGCACTCATGTTGGTACCAGGAGTGTGCTAAGTGGGATCCTCACCTCAGCAGCTCCCCACTGGTCATGGTTGCCAGTGTGCACAAGAGTTCAGATGGGTGTGAAATTATTCACCCCCAAATTCAGACTGTTCACAACTAGTATCAAATTCAAGGCTCCACTGCTACCTCAAGTCGTCCCTCCTGCACTGTATTTGGACATCACCCAACCAGCCTCACAACACAGAAAAAAAGGTGTCTCTAAGAGACACCCTAAAACCAGGGAAAATTTCCCATTTTTCTCCTGGGAAGTGCTCAGAACACCTTCTGTGTGCTATAAATATGATAAAGACCATATCCAATGGAAACATCCTGTGGGTAAGACAATTGTGTACTCTTTTGTGATCTTTAATTCTGTATTTTAGCAGTCTGTGTGCATGTGGGAAGACAGAAAACCAATAGGGACATGCCACCAGACCTCTAAGATTCCCCTACCACAGCCTGGGTGGGAAGATTTGGAACTGAGTCAATGCCATTTCTATGCCAAAAGGCTCTTGGGGATGTTACCAAATGTATCAACTGTCTCGTGGTCTCCCCTCATCCCAGACACTTGTCAGCAGTTCTCCATTTCATCCAATATTGCTTACACATATTTAAATTAAACACAGATCTTAGGGAGGGGTTACACTCTGGGTAGGTTTCTGGGAGGAAAACAAAAGCACTATAAATCAGGATTAAAACAACCCAGAAGCACTGTACACTTTCTATTATGCTATTAGGCTAATGGAGCAACAACTCCAACAACAAATAGCAGGGCAAGAAACCAAATGTAAACCAAGATTTTCAAACCTCTAAATATTGGACCTTACTTTCATCTCTTTCGAAGTCTTTTTGCCCTGCCCTTGCCACATAGCACTGTTCTGAGATGAGAATGTTTTCTATTTTGCTAGTGACTTAGGACCAGAAAAGGGAGGATCCTTTGCCACAAGCAAACACAAAAGGCCAGTACATGGGAATTAAAGAAAATTGTCGGAACAAAGCCAGGCCGCTGCCTGCTCTTTTCCAGACCAGTCCTTCCTCTAGAACTGCTGGCTCTGGACTCCACAACCAGCGTTTTCCAGTCCTACAGTTCCACTCCCAGAGCTCAGAGCAGAGAGGGAACTCCACAAGACCAGAAGTTCTTTTAAAAGAGAAAAAAAACACTGCTTTTTCATTTCATCTCAGTGGATACCATGGATGAAATTTTAGCTGCAATCCATTAAAGTGATCAGTTGGGTTTTTTTCTAGCTGCCAGGCTTTGCATGATTCACACAGTGGGGTCACCTTCAGCATCACTGATGTCCATCTCAGCCACAGCTGGAAGAGCTCTGGTCCTGGCTTCCAAGGCAGCTTGGGCTCTCTCCAGAGATGCCACAGGCATTGTTCCAGCAGGTATGTAGCCCTGATAATATTTAATCACTACCCAGACTCAAAGTCAGGGCAGTCAGAAAAATTATGGGGATTTGCCTTCTTCTTTTCCCCTCTCTGGGGACATGTTGACTGGGAAGATGGATAAAAACAGGTCTCCACAACAAACATCATGTGAGCAAGCCCTTCCCTGGTAGCACAAAACCAGAGCCACCCATGTAAGGAGCTATTTCTCTCTGATTTAGGCCATGGTAGTCCTCTGAAGTACCACTGAATGAGACCTGCTACCATCTGCCCAGTTGAGAGCACCAGGCAAGAAAGAGACAGGCTGGAGCTATTGCTGAGCAAATGTGCTTCTACCTGCAGATGGACTCAGGGAATAGTCGAACCCAGTGGCTCCCAGTGCATGCACACAGCTCTTGCCAAAATACAAACAGCTCTGAAACTATTTCCTCTACTTCCACAGAGGAAGAATGCCATTTAATTTAATTTTTGCTTTGCATAATAATGGCAAGGCCACTTGTGAAATTACATCACTTTGCTTATCTGCTTTTCTTTTTGGCTTCTCCCAAGACTTGAAGGTGTCATAATCAGGTCATCAGATTGTTACAGCAGCCAAAGTGCCACCAGAGAAGAGGACTCAGGCCCAAAGATGCTAAGCACGTACTTGTAGGCTGTCCTGCTAATCCACTAATTACCTTGCTTTTTATTTGGGACATTGACTACTCTCATAAAAGTTTTATTAAAACCCAGATAAATCTCTGGAGGCCTCTCAGAAGGTTAAGTCTGCTCATCTCAATCAACTGAAGTAACAGCGTGGTTGTGGCACTGATGCTTGAGAGGAGGAGAGGCAATGCAGGGAGATGGACTTAGTAAAAGATATAATCTTTCCCTGCAATCTCACCAGGCTTAATTGAAGTTCTTAGACTCCCTAAATTTCATGAGCTTTATCACAGCACTAGCACTCTTGCAGTTGTCCATGACCAGTTTGACAGGCCATTGTTAATTCCCTTGTTATGATGGACACGGAGTCATTTGGCAACTCTCCCATGTGAAAAAAAAAAGCAGAAAAAGGTGACCCATAAAGCACCGCATGGCCCTAGCTTGTGAGCACCTCCACAGCTCACAGCAAGCTGGAATGGAGGCCAAGACACCACGTTTCCCTACCAACCTCTTGACAAAACCAAGAGTTAAAACTCCTCTGAATAATAAATAATGACAAAAGCTGTTGACACTTCTACAGACTTTATGATCACCAGACCTTGAGTCACTTTGGTGTAACCCCGCATGGGCAGACAAGGCAATGAGCTCTTATTTAAGAGATTGTACCACCCTGCAAAAGGCCAAGTCAGGAAGAGAAATTACAGCCTCTAAATCTGCATTAAAATGGTAAAACTCTGCAGGGGAACAAGATTTCAGTCCCAGCCCACTGCATCACCCCTGGGGCTTAGCAGCAGGCACTGCAAGAGAGGGGAAACCACAGGGATGATTCCCACCTCCCAGCTTGAGTAAGCAGAAGTCAACCCCCCGTGTGCAGCAAAGTGTCATTTATTACTTAGCCATAAGAAATATTTATCGTGAGAAAGGGGCATTGGCACACACTTTCCAGGCCTCCAGGGTTTTCCTGTTCCCTGCTATCATCCCTGGAGGAGGATGCTGGCTGCACCACCAAATGCTCATCCTTACTTCCCCAAAACAAGGCTGAAACCTTAGACACCTTTTGAGCAAGAAAATGTCACAGGGCTGCTCCTGAAAAGTATCAGTCATGAAACACCAGCACAGCCAGTTGCACTGGAGAATAGCTGAGTGGCACGCAGGGATTTGTCAGCAATTTTTTTGGCACTGGGGGAAGCAGAGGGTAAAGGGAAAGAGATGTCTGAGGTGGCTTCCTGAGGCAGGGGTGACCCGGAGGCTGCATGTTAGATGGAATGGGACAGCCTTACATGCCCATGTAGGAAGCTGACAGACTTTACAAACTCTCTGATATGTCTGTGGGTCTTCCCTTAGGGGGTCAACAAGAGACTTGGGTAAAAACATGGAGCTTTTAAGAATTTTAATTAGTTTTTTATTACTTCTTAATTGTTCCTTTCTTTAATAAAAGCACCTTATTAAAAGAAACTGCTGTGACTGCAAGATTCCTCAGATAGGTGAATAGTGCATTTCTCCCAGGGGCAAAAGGTGGGAAGAATTGACTAAAACTGTAATTCCAAAGGGAAGAAAGGAGCATTTCTATGTTATTATCTCTACCAACATCTGCTCTGGGACTGGGCCAAACCTGCGACCCAGGTACCTGAAGTATGCTGCAAGAAGGGGCCCCTCTGCAAGAAGCTGCAGACACTTGCTACAAACCCAGCTCCACCACCAAGCCTGGTGAGAACTCGGGGCTTTAGCAACAACCTTGCAGAAGCCTCTATGATAGTGAGAGACAGTAAAGCAGGAGGGCTGCAAACATCACTGTAGGGCTGTGAGAAAAGTCAGGATGGAGCTAAATTAATTGCTACCTCTGCAAACCTGGAAGCCAAAATGCAAGTGCATAAAGAAACATCAGCCAGAGCTACTGTTGTTCTCCAGAGTGGCCAGAACAAGCACCTGAGCAGATTTATGAGACTGTGGGGTTATTGGAAAACTCTGGAAAGCAGCATCTGGCCCTCAGCCCAGACTGCAAGGGGCTTAAAATTACAGCTGGAATGAGCTTCCAGGGACTGCAGCAGGCCCAGGAAGAAGAATGTATTATCTGCAATGAGATGTGCCTTGGGGCTGTCCTGCTTTCACCATGAGCCATAGGGCTTTCCAAAAATTAAAAGGGTTTTCCCGTGATCAAAGAGGCAAGTGGCACATCCCAGTGCATCCAGAAATTCCCACACATCTTTTTGCTCTCTTTTGCATCATCAAACACACTTGCTGGGAGAAGGAGCTGTCAGGGCTTTCCTTGTTTTACCCATTGGGACAGCCCAGACAAGGCTGCCTGCATGCAAGGAGCACTGCAGAGAGAAGAGGGTGAGCAGGGGGACACTATGTCAGCAGTCACCTTTGGGTCCCCTGCTCCACAGGCAGCTCAGGCCCATCCCACAGAAGAAGCATTTTTCTGGGAATGGAATTACACGAGGCAAAAGTTGTTCACCCATCTTAGGTCTCTCTCATCTTCTGGCAGAGTACTCCAGATCTACAAGCACAATTACTTATTGCAACTTCACATGCTTCCAGCACCAAATTCTCCCTTAAAATGTCCACCATATCAAGAGTAGGGCACAAAGCCATAAGCAAAAGCAAAGATTCAAGAAGTCTTTTGGAGTATGGTATTCAGCTGTAAACAGATTTCATCACTCCTTTATTCCAAACCTACTTGGGCAGTCTGTTTTTTGATAGACCACTTTTTAAGCTGTCCCGGCAAGCAGCTGTCCCAAGACCTGGAGGCAGGACTTTACCTACTAACACCTGGAACCAGGCTTTCACCCCAGCTGCCTTCTGCTCTCAGGATCTTAGTGTCCTTAGTGTCTCCATGTATTCCTCCTTCTAAAATCTGTGGTGGATTTTAACTAGCAATTTATGTCAGTACGCAGCAGCTAGTGAGACCCCTGACTCCTCACTCCCATGGAAGCATTATTAGAGGGCCCTTCCCTCTCTGTCCAAGCTCTCCAAAACTTGACACCATTGCAGAAGCCTCCCTTGGGCTTCCCTAGGCTCCAAATGAGCCTCTTTTCCTAAAAGCTTCAAGAATAATGCTCTGAGTGATGCTCACTTTCTGTGCCACAAAGCCGGCAGGTGCCACAGGTTTGGCTCAGGAGTCAGCATGGGGCAGCTCAGCCGAGAACATTTGTAAATGGAAATTGTTCGCAGTGTGATGGGATGTGAGCAGGCACAGTGGGAAAGTCACCATTGGATGCTACAAGACAAAAAGAGGAACAAAACACTAAAGAAAGACACACCCTGGACATGGGCATCTGCATTGGGAAGAGCTGGGGAACAAATTCCTAGCACCATGGCAGCCAGAAACACCATCGCCTTCCCAGACTGGGGCACTCAGGCGCCTGGAGCCAGCGCTCAGCTGGCCAAACACAGATGCAGGAGCTGAATGGGAGCACAGTCAACCCAAACTATTTTTAACTGGTGCAGAGGAAGCTTTTATTTTTCATTATGAAGGGGAGACAAAGTGTCCATCAGTTGTACTGAATTTATTCTCTCGACGGGTGGGTGTTGAAGCATGCAAAGCCCCCATCCCCAGTATGTGCAACCAGCAGCTGTGTGGGGTCAAAGAGCACAACAGCTGAAATGCACTTTTGATACATCTGCTTTTGGTTGCCCCAACTTACCCTGGGGGTTTCCTCCTTGTGATTCCCATTAAAGCTAGCCAGCAAGATTCACTGCTGGCATAAACGAGCACCAACTAACCCATCAAGATCCCCGACATTTATCTCAGCATGGCTAAATAAACAGTGCAGAGGCATCACAAGCAGCCACTGAGAGTTGGATCTGGTGGTCTCCCAATGACACTTTGTTCCCCTGAAGCAAAACCTGTGGATTTGGCAGAAACAGTGCTTTTACTTGCCAAATATGTTGCTTGGGGTGCTGGGGAGCCTGCGGGCAGGCAGGGAGGAGGCAGGGCCGGAACCAGGACTTTCCACCTCCCTCTTCTTGGCCAGCCAGGGTTACGGCTCTGCTATCTAATTGTAAGAGACTGATTTTCTCTTAACCATCAATTCCTGCTGCTGTTCCCAAATACATATTTGAACATCACCATTCCCCACTCTCTCGCCAAAATATCAGCAGGAAGAAAACACTCACTCACGACATGTCCCAAGGAGCAAGGTTGTGTCACTGGCCAGACTGCCACACAGCAGCTCAAACTTTGTACACTGAAGGTCAGTCAGCTGGTGAAGGGAAAGGGCTCATCCAGCTACCAAGCCTCCTCCATCCATCTCCCAAAAAAAACAGTAGTGCATCTGCTGTCTTACAAAAAAATTGTGCCTCAGATGAAAATTCAGAAGACACAATGATGCATGTCCTGTCCATCCTGACCTAGAGAGATGCTTAAAATATTCTCAGCTATCAGCAGAAACCACCAGCCTCATAAAGAAAAAGGTTTGGCACTAAAACAGCTCTCCAAATTCCAATTTTGCAAATGTATATGCACATCCAGAACATGTACACACATAACTGCAGGTTGCTCCTCGCTGCCAAGGAAGTATTCATTAAAGTCCTGCATTTATTACACACATTACAGTTCCATAAAGGGGCTCAGAAGCTGCTAACAACAGGCATCATTGGACTTTACATACTAAAAATGTACTTACTTAAGGGAGGATTGCCTAGAGGGTAAACTACTTGCTGTGGCCTCCCTCAAGAGGAGAAAGAGGCATTTCATTCAGCTTGTTCAGAAGTAAGTACCGGCGATGTTCAGATGAACCATGCCCTCATCACTCAGATGAAACACGCCTTCAACAGTCTTGTTTTCCCCCAGTTGCTACAAAGACAGCTTAGGGTGGTTAGTTCAGTGGATGTTTATGCTGTGACATGGAGTTAGGCAAGAATAAACCCTTACAGTCTCTCATGGTCCAGTCACTGCTCTCGCTACAGGATGTGTACACAGATGTGAAAAAGGAAAGCTCTACTCCTAAACATTTCAGATGAAGTTAAAAGTATGGTGTCCAGAGATAGCAAACCCAGGAATTAACTAGGTGGAGTAGGACAGGGTCTCATGCAATGCTGGTTTCCAACCTGTTGAATAGGTTGATACCAAGCTTTGCTCATGTCCACAGGAAGCTAAAGAGATAATACAGAGGTCGGTTTTGAAAACAGTTTTACATCTTTCCACCAGTGCGTTACTTTGCCAGTGATACCACCAAAGGACCAAGAAAATCAGGGACCTGCTGCTCTACATTCCTATGTATTTGCAATATATTTGTAAATGACATGGAAATGCCTGTGCCCACTTAGAAAACAAGCCCTGGGAAGCAAATAAATCCCTTACCCTGTTGTCCTCTTGAATCTCCCAGTCAGTGGAGAAGCTCAAGACATGCTGCGCCTGTGAGCAGTTAGAAAACTGGAAAAGGCTGGCAAACATCCTTCTGTTCTCCTGGGTGTCTGGGAAAATCGCCTCCTGGAAGTTGACTCCATGCGGCAGGAGGATGTAGTTCTCATCCATTCTGAAACACAAATTGCACAGGCAGCCCACTGTGAGGTTGAGCAGCACTCTCTCTTCCACAGAAGTCACCCACTGTACTTCATCCCGGCTCAGCGAGTGCCACCAAAGAGCACAAACAGACATTTAGCCAGCACATGGCTCTTAGTTGCCAAGATAGTGATTTCCACCACAGAAGACTGGACCAGGCAGCAGCAGTAAGGACCTTTCAGGTTCCTACCACCCTGCAGAAATCAGTGAACCCCCAAGAATGAGGTAGATGTGTATTTTGGACTGTGGCTCCTACTGAATTTGCATCGCTTTGCCCTAGATCCCAGAGTTTAAGTACTCCTTCAAGCAGTCAATCAATAACTTGTGCAAAATGCGTTTAAAGATGCTGCCGCAGGCTGAGCACTAAACAGCATCAAACTGTGTTTTGTTATGCACCCAGTGTAAGAATATACCAAGTATTTCAAAACATGCCACTGAGCAGTATTTCGCAAACACTCTTGGACTGAAAGGTCACGGTTATGGCTCTGGTCCCACAGTGTGGTTTACTTTCTTATTTTTTAAGATGAACCCAAAGTCGGGATTTGTCTGGAACTCGGGAAAGCCGAGAGAAGCTATCGAGGGACTATTTGAGGATGGGTTTTAAAGTGTCGGGACAAACTTCGGCAAACAGGCGCTGGCCTCTCTCCAGCGCCGTGACCGTCCCGCCGTAAAAACAAAAGCAGCAGCACCCGGGAGCTACTCAACAGCAGCTCCCCGTCCATCTGCTGCCCGGCAATGCTGGAACATTATAGGTTCGGGTTTGTTTTTTTTTTCTCTGTCAAGATGCGGGTGGACTCGCAAAGGAGAAGGTGCCGCGGGAAGAGCGTCAGCGGGACGGAGCGAACCGTCCCCGGCAGGGGCGGCCGCGCATCCCCCCGGCTCCGGAGATGCCCCGGAGCGGGGATGCCGACTCCCACCCCCGGACCCCCGCTATTCCGGGACTCACCGGAGGAAGAAGAAATAAGCGTAGCCCTGCATGACGGTGTGCGAGTGGCAGGAGAAATAGCCGAGGCCGGTGAGGTTAAGGCGGGAGCCGGCGGGCACCTCCAGCATGCTGCCCCACGCCTGGTCGCACAGCAGCTCGATCTCGGCCGAATAAAAGAGCCCCCCCGCTCCATGCTGGGGGCCGGCGGGGGGGCCCCTCTGCCAGGGCAGGTAGTTGTAGGCGCCGTAGGGGTCGGGGTGCAGCGCCAGCACCCGCGCGTAGACGATGATCGCGGCCAGCTCGGCCCGGCAGCCCTCGCTGAGCGGCCGCCACTCCGCCGGCAGCTGGCAGCCCCCCCCGCCGCCCGCCCGCCCCCCCAGCCCCAGCCCCAAGCCCAGCACCAGCAGCGGCAGCAGCCGCGGCGGAGGCGGCATCGCGGGCGGCTCCGCGGCCGGGCCCGGGGCGCGCCGCGGCGGCCGGGAGGGCGGGCAGGGGAGGGGAGCGGTATTAGAAGGGGTCGGAGGGGAGCGGGGGCGGGGGGAGAACGGCCCAGAGACGCCGCGGGCTGCCCCAGAGGCTGCGGGGGACGAGGGGTCTCGGGGAGAGGTGCAAAAGCGCCGGGGGGGAAAAGTCAGGGAGGCAGCGGGGAGGAGAAG
>JANHGN010021804.1:70771-91822 GCA_024605025.1 Megaceryle maxima | reverse complement strand
TTACCATGAGGGTGGTGGACACTGGAACAGGCTGCCCAGGGAGGTGGTTGAGGCCCCATCCCTGGAGACATTCAAGGGGAGGCTTGATGAGGCTCCGAGCACCCTGCTCTAGTTGGAGATGTCCCTGCTCTCAGCAGGGGGCTTGGACTGGATGAGCTCTACAGGTCCCTTCCAACCCAGACACTGCTCTGATTCTATGACTGTGTTTAGTAAACAGCAACACAGAAATGCTTTTAGGAGTGGAAAAGAATCCAGACCTAATGAAAATATTTAAATGCCAAGCTCAGATGATAACATCAGAGTCATCACTTATGCAAAGCTTAACACGAGGACAAGTGCTCTAAGTATCACAGGTTCATGCTGCAGCACAGAGTTCACAAGCTTTTTCCACTCTCTTCTGGGGAAGTTGCTCTTCATTAGCTGGGTGAGGAGGGTTTCTGGGAGGGATCATGAAAATCTGTGCCCAGCCTGCTGTTCACCAAGCAGTTAGGAAAATCCAGAGCCAGGAACAGGCACTCTGAAGGCTGCTTGTGATTGTTATGTATATAGTTTAAAAAAAGCATGAGCACCAAGTGACTTGCCCAAGGCTACAGATTCTGTAGAGAAGCCAGAAATTGCTGCCATGCCATCCTGTATCTTTTCCATTGCCACAAGGCCCCTCTCCTTCCAAAGCCAAATTCAGTTATTAAAGGAAAGAGAAGGAGAGGAGTCTTCCCTTCAAGGAGAAGTGCAATGTGGATTACAGTGGCATTATGTAGAAAGACCTTTCCAGGGATGCTGCCTATCAAGTTGGGTTTCCTATAAAGAGGCAAAAAGTTCATTTTTGGCATCTTGAAAACTTTTAGTCTGGGCCTATTTCTACTCACTTATTTCAACAGCAAAGGGTAATTTCCAGCATTATCAAGAGATGCTACCACCGATTTAGGCACTGCTTCCAACATGCTTCCAGCCGATAGCTGTGAGGCAATGGAAAGAGAAAGGTGGTACCATGTGATTTTTTTTTAAATAACCTAATAGGCTTTGAAGTTGGGAGTCTCAGGAGATGTTGGAGCGAGTTTCAGTTAAACTTAGGCACTAATCTCCAGCCTAGATCAAGTTTGAACAACAGACCGTTACCATCATGTTCTTAACAACATCCTTAACGCCGTGCGAAGCAAAACCTCCCCTGTCACAGATCTTTTCAGTGTATACGACAAAGAACCACAGGAACAGAGATTGGTGCAAGCACAGAAAACACCATTTCCATGTAGGCCTAATCAAGATTCTTCAAGTTGTAGCTGAATCCCAATAAAAAGATGGTGGGAGAACAGCATCGGATCACAGTAATACCCCAGTCCAACCAGTGCAATGTTGCCTTAATCCATTACTAGGTGTAACAAAGACCATTTTCATTCATTCTTTGTCAAGAATTACTAGCAAGGTGCTGTGGGATAAGAAAAGCAATGGTGAAGTCAAGAGCTCACCGAAGCCCGAGCAGTCCCAGCTCACCAGTGGGCAACTGCAGCTTTAAGATGTTTGGCACAGGGACAGAGCGGAGTCCGCTGAGCCAAATCTCACACAAGCTCCTTTTATTTAGTTCGCTACTCCCTGAGGGGGGAAGGAGAGCAACTGTGGCAGAAACAACGTGTGACATGAACACAAAGCAAATGCCTGAATTTCAACTAAATTCCCTAAATTCACAGAACTTTATTGCAGAATATAGAAAGAGCGTGAGCGAAGGACAAGAAGGGTTTGTGTCCTCTGTGGACAGAATAAAGGGAGCTAATAGATCAGCTCTGGTATTTTCAGCAGCAAATTTTGTAGTGAATCCAGTCCAGAGTTCACTTCCACCAGTGTGTATCCAGAGTAAATCTACTGGCAGGACAACTGTGTCAAACCAGAAGCAGACCCAAGGAAACAGGCGAGTCCTCATTAATGAACAGCACATACACTGAAAAACAGGACCGAAGAACGCAAACCACTACCCCACCCCTTACAAAGGTCTAATGATTATCTAATCCTGGAAGCGTTACCGGCATTTACATGCCTAATACGTTTGAAAACTCCAACCAGCTCACTACAGAACCCTTTGGCACATGCTACAGTGTAAAACACCACTTATGGGCAATTATTGTTACTAAAACCTGTATAAATAATTTACGGTATCGAAGTGCTTCAGGCTGCAAACAGTTTGGAAAACAAAACCGAGCGGAGCGCATCAAAGGGACGTCTCGCAATGTTTTGTAACAATGGATGAAAAACTTCATTTTCAAGTTTGGATGTAGCAACACATCCCCTACCTGCTCTTTTACTGAGGGGAAAAAAAGCTTTGATTTACAGAAAGCCACTAGCAGAACAGAACATGAAAAGGAAATCCGAGGAGCTTGGAATTTTCAGAGCCGGACGACCCGAGTTTGGGAAGCTGCCTTAATTGAGACACTTCAATAGATGGTTTCCTCAGGAGAGTATGAGGAAGCTGAAGGTCGCTTAACTTCAGGAGGTGAATTCTCTGCAGCGTCCTGGGAGAGTCTGGTATCATTGCATCAGCAAAACGCTATCAGAACTGCGCTTGTTATCGGATCCAACAACCCCAACAAGATTCATCTCAACTCATAAACACGCTTGCCAGTATCTCTTACTTTGCATGCCAGCTCAAAAGGGCAGGGTTCTTTCTGAGCAGTTAGCGATTCAGTCGTGGCTGTTCCTGTCCATAGTGGGTTCTAATGAGCTGTTCACCAGGGTTAGGCAACACTTGCTACCTCCTTAAAGGTAGCAAGGCTCAGGAAGGAGCTCCCTTTGCAGAAGGAAGTGAAACAGAAGGGCAGGAGTGTCCTCAAGGTCAGCTAGTGATCGGTGACAGTCGGGAACGACACGGGAGCTCTCTGCTTGGAGCGGTTGTGTCACACTGCCACAAATTTCTTAATGCTCTGAACACCTTACACGTAAGGAGGTCGTTCTCCTTGTAGGGGTTTTCTTGCATCAGTCCCTAAGTGTTTTCATCTCAGTATCAGCGGGCAATGCTCAGTGCTAATCTGAGCAATAGATTTCAGCCTAAACAATCTCTGACAGATTTTTTTCCTCTTCCCCTTCAGTGATTAATTGCTTTTTCAACTCATGGAGAAGTTTGGTATTTGCAATATCCCTTGGCAGAGGAATCCAGTGTTAAATTACATGAAGAAGAAAAATACGCCCTTTCAATTGCTCTGAACTTTCTCCATGCTACTCTTATCTGAGGACCCTTATTTCCTCTATTGTACAACAGTCTGAACTTTTGTTCTCTATTCCATTTCTCCATGTTATTCATGACTTTACAGATCTCCATTATACCCTGCAAGTCAGCTCTTGCTCAGATGAAGAGTCCCTGTCCATTTAGCACTACCTGACTAGAAATCAGCCCGTGTCTTCCATGACCCCGCTGCATTTCCTCAGACTGTTCATAGTTCACTCGCATGATACGAACTTGGCTGTCAGCGAGTCCCACCAGCCTCTCTGTGCCTCAGTTCTCTTTGTAAAACCATCATTTTTACTGTCCTCTCAAGAACAGGGCAGATCTGGCAAGGACACAATACTAGAACGATCCATCTAACAACCTAAACTGTAAACAACACTGCCTTCAGCCTGACTGCCGGAAACCAAACACACCAGCAAGGAAGGATCAGGCAAGCTACCCAAAGTGGAGTCCTCCCCTGACCTGCTTGGGTTTTAGCAGGCTATTTTATCAAACACCAAAGAATTCAGAGCAGAGATGGAAGTGACACTGTTTCAATGACAGTTCTGGCTTTTCCCTTACTTCTCTTTCTCAAAAACAGATTTTAAGGAAAAAAAAAAAACCCTCTCAAGGTGTTCAAAACAGATGGAGAAAGATATTGACAGAAGGTCAGGAAAGTGAAAAGTACATTTCTTTAATCTCCAAAACCGGCGATCGTTACCAACTTGTCATCTTATTACAAAACCAAATCAATGATGCTAGGGTTGGGTTTTTTTTTTTTTTTTTCAATTTTACAGCATAATCTGTGCTGAAGAAGAATTAGACTGATTACCTGGCTTGAAAATGGCTTGAAAACGCCAATACGAGCCGGACAGGGCTCCATGTGTGGGAACTCCCCTTCCTCCCCTCCAGAGTACTTAAGACACAGAGATCTGATAGTTAAATTCTTTGACACCAGACTCCCTGGCTGGCAAGGACAAGATCAAACAGCAGCTTGGGAACAAAAGTGGGTTTGCTATAAAGCAACCAGGAATCTTTGAGCTGATCTCCATAAAAATCGGTGTGTTTCCAGCTTTCAGAAATTAGCTCTGATATGCTCATTTCTATGATCTACATGAGTTGAGTAGAAAAATGTCCTAAGTACTAAACCTGAAAAGTCATTTTACCACGGTAGAAAGGTCCTTCTTTATAGAGCTGTTCCAGTTAGTACTAAGAAAAGACCTTTCTGAAAATTGAGGCCATGGAAATAGATCCCCAAAATGCAGCACAGTTAGAAAATGATTCTATTCATTGCAAACAGCAAAGCCCGCAGAATGAGTGACCACAACCAAAGCTCTGAAAGCAAGACTTGGGAAAAAAACCTGTGTGAATACACAGAGCCTGAATCAGAAGTCAGAGCTCCATTGCTGCTTATCAGGAATCTCACTTGTGAAAAATCTGTGGAGAAATCACACCTACAGATATCTACAGGGCAAATAATAGAGAATAAATAACATAATGTCATTGCAAGGACACATGAGCATTGATTTCAAAGATTAGGTCTTCCCTCAGGTAATATTCCAGCCCATCACCTTCATTTTAAACCTGTGAAGATCCATAGGGACAAACACGCTCTTCAGTTTGTCTCAAGTGACAGAGGATCAATTCTCATGAGAAGCTGTGCAGTTCTGAACATAAGCTGACTTAATTTTCAATTTCCAATCGAGGGATGAAAAACACTTAAGAAAAATCTCACCTTTTTGGGTTCTATAGGTCAGCTCCTGCACTTAGAAAAGGAACAGCCACACAGCAAAGATGGCAAAGCTCTAGTTTCACAATCTGACATCGGGAAAGGAGCACAGTGCAGCGTAATCCTTCCTTAGGTGTGCTGCCATCCCTGGGGTTGATACAAATATGCCAGTCAGAAAGTATCATAATTATGGCTGGATTTTAATGATTTTAATAAGCTGTGGAAATGAAAGGCAGGTTAACTGTTCATCTGTGTCTGACAGTTTTCATTAAAGCCACGCAGCATCTCGATGCTGAAAGGTCTAATTTGACACGTTTTATCTCCAGGTCAGAAGGCAGCCCTTCGATCTTTTCCAAGCGCAATCATACCGCATTTACAGTATCTGTTCTCTCCGTAACAAAGAGAGATTTTAAGAGGATAACACAGGGGGAAAATACTGGCTGAACAAATTAGGTTTAAAACCAGTCATTACTGCTAGCATCACTTAGGTTATTTGTTTCTCCCTCTTGCTAATAACGGTCTGTCGTCAGTTACTTGCAATGCAGGTTGCAGCCACTGTGCCAGGTTCTGTGCAGTTTCACAGCAAATAAAAATATCTGTATGTAATAAAAAATTCTTTCCATAATGGAACTATCACCCTCTTGATTTCATTGATAAAGGAGGGCAGTATAGAGTGATTGAGACAAGATACAAGATATTATCAAAGAGCACTGAAGAAGAAGGACAAACTACTTGAAAGGAATTCCACAAGGAATTTTGGCCTGAGACAAACACAAGAGGTTCTGCACTAACCTGAAGGGTGCGTTCACAATTTGAAAGAGCAGAAGTGATGCAAAGGGTGACCTACCACATACACCGCTGGAATCGCAGCTGCAAGACCAGCAATGAATTCCAGGATGCCAGCAGATCGCTTCTCTGCCCCACGATCTCCTCTCCTCCTTTAATCATTCCAGGTGGAGGAAGTTTGCTGGCAAAGCTGCTTGTTAATATTCACCGAGACAACACAGCTCAGCTTCAGCAGAGACGTGCAGGATGATTTTCAGAAATGGCAGCATGGCAGAGATGCCAAAGGTTTCATGAGGAGCTGCTCTTTTCCTCAGCCCTACCAGCGATTCCTTCTCCTTCTACACTCCCACAGACCAGGCAGGATTCTTCCTGGAGGATACTCAAGAAGTATTTCAAGCCGTTCACTAAACACGAGGCTAGAAGAACACCATAAGGGAAATTAGCAGCCAAATAAAGATAATGGCAAGAAATTAGTACCGTGAAAGAGGATTAGCTGCACCAAGCGTAAGAGGATCACGTATCACCTATGCCAGAAACACAAGTGAAGCCGGGCAGCGCACAACGCTCTCCCTTCCTCCCCTCCCAAAGGCAGATGTTGTAGCTGCGTTCAGCCACACTCTTGGCATCTCTTTAGAATAACTGTGGCCATTTGAGGCTTCTAGGAAATAATGTCTTAAGCTAATTACTCTAATGAGGTTTCTACTTTGCACTCCCTAGACTTCCCTCTTCTAGATTTCTTTTCTCTTTAATATCAACGCACAATGTTGCAAGACCCAAGTCTAATGAGTTTCGTGGTGTCAGTCCAGATTCTCCTGGAGCAACCTCCATAACCAACAAACCCAAACATTAATTAGGCCCCTTGTTGCTACTGTCTGCAGTAAAGCCAAGGATAGAAGGGATATTAACCTACCTCCTTTATTAGTGTAATCTTCAAGTGATCCCCGCAGATTTAAACTAAATCACAGCTGCAAAGGGTCAGGAAGAAAAAAAAATCTAAAATCCATTCAGAGTCCTCACCTCTGGTTGAGGACAGATCAAATATTCTGAGGATTGAAGCATCCCTGACCAATGTAATTATAGTTTCAGTGAAGGTCAGTATATTGATTTGAAACTTGTAAGAGCAGAAGACATTCCCCGCCCCTGCATAAATAAGACTGAAGTAAAAACAGGAAAAGGCCCACAAGTGATGTAGGAAGAAACTTCCTTTATAGCTGAACTTCTTCATCTCAAGAAAGGATTTTTCATTATTTGAAATTAAAGAAGATTATGTTGTCTCCAAGCATGTCCCCCCTACTGAATTTTCAGCAGAGGGATGGGGCAGGTAAGGTAAGGGAGAAATCACCTTGGGAGAAGACATCAGAGCCTGTGAAACTGAGGCTGCTGAAGACATTCTACCCAGAACCTGGCTGCGACCTCATGCTGGCCCAAGGAAAGGAGACAGCACATTGCTAGAACATTGTCTAACCAGTGTGAGCTGCTGGGGGGACCGAGAGTTACTCACCTGGTTTCAGACAGCCACAAGTAGATGCCAGGTATCGAAAGTGAGGACAGCTCTTAAAAATCAGACTCTTCTAAGTTATTCCAGACCAGGCTGCCCAAAACCAAAGACCTCAGATCGACAGCCCCTTCTCAAAGCCTTGCCCACCTCAGCTTTCCTAAGGATTGCAAACGATATAAAATCAACAGAGAGTCTTTCCACACACCCACTGCAAGAGAACTATCTCGGAGTTTCCGTAGCTGTTTCGATGATTTTTATTTTACAATAACAATAATTGGGAAAATAAAAGACAAAGGGATGATAATTGGTTGAAAGAACACGTGTGAGATCATAAAGTAGCATTTGGAGAACATGCAACAGAAGAGTTATATAAGGAACTGGAAGGATCCTGGAAGAGAAACTGAAAGCAAAGACATGTGCATTTGCATTAATTAATCGTCGGTGTCTTCTTTTTTTTTTTCTTAAAACTCATCAGAAATTGCCAGCTGACCAGAACCAGATGGCAGACCTCACCAAGCACCACAGCCATATTCTACACTCATTATTCACGCACAGTTCCTACTGAAGTTCACGAGAACGCCGAACCAACAACGAATGCCTGCTACAGCCCCAAAAACCTTCAGCAGGGATTCCAGAGAGAGCTCAGAGCCTGTTGCTCCACCACCCTAGAGCTTCTTGACTCTAAGAACACAGAGTGGGTGCGAATTTAAAGTGCAACAGAATTCAGACCAAAGGGTAGAGAATAGCCACTGACATCTCTGATGCTGAAGCCCAGGGAAGTCAATAAGGATTTTGTAATACAGCAGCAAACTCCAGGAAGAATGCAGCAGGCAGCAGCCGATCCAACAGCAGCTAGAGATGATAGTGTCAGTATCAAGAAGAAGAAAACATCCTGCTCAAGAGATGCTACGTTTTCAATCTTCCTTTGAAGAGGCAGATTAAGCTCAGGATGTTTCTGTCTGTCCTGTGACGGGGGGGCAGAGACAGACTTGGAATGTGAACATCCACCTTGCTTTCTCCTTTTATGGCTCTACATTATTTAAAATCAACCAGTTCATAATCTCCTTTCAGAAGATTTAGCTGGATTTCTATGGCTGAAGGCAGAATAGGGTTCAGTGGGTACAGAAGAAGGGGAGAAAAGCAAAATCTTTAAATCGCCGTCTATCATCAGAGTAACCAAGCCTAAGGCTGATGACTTCAAGGTCAGGATTTGTTTCAAATCTGTGTCGGGAGCAACTGTGTGCTCCTGGGGACTGGCAGCAAGAGATCCAGCCTTTACCCTTTAGAGGCCAGTTCAAATCCAGGTCATTAGTGGCTTTAAGCAATAACAGGGACAGACTGGAAACAGATTTTCCCCTCCTAATCTAAAATCAAAGTGGAGTGCTGCTTCAACCGGCTACACTGCAGAGCCCCCAGCTCCCCTCTGACACTGTTCTGAGAGCTCCCCCTCCAGTTCTGCTTCAACTGCTAGTTCTAAACTGGTGCAGGCAACTGGGGGCTCACAGGCGATGCAAACTACTCCTGGCTAGCACTGTCCATTCAGCAGAAGTCTCAGTTTTTCCAGGTACTAACAACTGTCTGTACATCTCCAGGCGGGTATAATCGTAACACCGTAGTTTGATTTTTATTTTTTTAAATAGAAGACACTCTACACAGACATGTTATCAACACTGGCAGTCGGCTGCACCTTCCTACTGCTTACAATTCCCTCTTCAAATAAAAGCTTGAGGAAAAAAAGCCCTGGATATTTGCAGAGGGACAAAGAAGATGCATTCTACTCACTAAAAAAAGAATCTATCGTCTCAGGGCACGTACTGAACCACTGCCTAATAATTTTTGGAAGTATTTCCATTGATATAATCTGTATTTCCATATAGAAATAAATAAGTAAATCAATCCCATTGCACTGGAATCTGCCATTTAATGCTAAACCAAGAAATTTTTTCACTCCGGTGGATCACCTTTTCCATCAGTTCAATAAATGGGTGTGCAGGTGAAATTGTTCAGGTACAATCATTTAATTTTTCCTTGCTACTTTGCAGATAATTCTGATTATTGACTACCAACTGGGAGCAAGAAAAACTTCAAAATCCCAGTTTCTAATGGAGCAGATATCCCGAGCTACGCTTCATGCTCCATTTAGAGGGGAGACAGAGCTAAATTAAGTAGCAGGTCTACAAAAGAAGAGAGAAAAAAGGCTTAGGGCCATGTATCTTACTCATATCCCAATGCAAGTATTTACTGCTGCAGTTTAGATCTTTAAAAGGCTTGATCTGATGAACGGGGGATTTAATCTGCAGTCTGTAGCCCCTCCCAAAATCAGGCATATTTAAAGTAAAACTGAGATGTCACGTTAGCTTTTCCAAGGATCAAACAACTGTAGCGCTGTAAATTAAGACATCCCAAAGCTGACATTTACGCGATCTCTTTTATCAGCAGTAACTCACATGCAGACTATGCATCGTGATCTAATTTGAGTGGAATTTCAAGGTTAATGCAAAGAAAATTCATATACGTTCAGCTTTGCTGAAAGCTGATTTGGGGGGGGAGGGGGGGGTGGAATCTAACCTCACCATTCTCAGAATTCAAGCAGGTAAAAATTTCTACAGGGAGAAAATAGTGAGGAGTTCAAATATAAAGAATCCAAGGGAACAGGGCAAAATAATTCTCAGAGGCCAGTCAGAAGTATTTTAAAAGGACCGTGGTTTCTATGCAGGTGCACAGAATTTAAAGCTCAGCTCCACCAGGTGCCAGTACCTATAGTAGGGTAGATTCTTCAATGACATGCCTGACAAGTCATAAATAACTAGATTTTTATATGATTTCATTCCCAAAACATACGTTCTGCTAGTTGTTACCAGAGAGAATAATAAAATGGAAGTGTCTTTGCTTTGACAAGCGTTGAGTAAAGCTTGCCATGCTTCAAAACATTCAGTTCTATTTTATATAACATATAGGTTAACCAAGAAACATTGAATCAAGGCAGGAGAAACCCCAACTATTCACAAAAGGGGCCTGTGTTCTCCCTGTTTCACACACTAAATGCTCCTTATCAGTATGATTTGACCAAGTAATTACACCAAAATGTTTCTATGCAAAGGCCAAAGGTAGAAAATGTTCCTTACGATTTGACATTCCAGTGTGATTCTCCAAATTTGGCTGCCTCGCCGTTCACATGTCAATCAGGTGCACCAGGAAATAAAAGATGAAAGCACAAAGGTTCTACTGAATGCTCCCTAGCAGCAAGAAAATCCAACCAGCAATAAATCCACCCAACAGCCCACTTGGCTGTGCCCGGTTGTATGGTCTCTGGTAGCCCTTTTTCTGAAACAAACTTGCTCAGAAAAAGATGGAGAATCGAGTTAAGTCCTACCAGGGCTGGTGACAAATACAACAAACCAAACAGCAGAGAAACAGCACTGGATTTTTCTTAATGAGGAACACAAATTACCTGCACTGAGTGACTTAAATGAGTAAGGTTGTGGGGTCTACCCAGTTCTGCAGTGAATGCACATCCTATTCATTTGAGAAATCCAATCAGCGTGACTGGCAGCTGCAGGAGGCAGCCTTTACAATGTTGGCTAGATAGGGGAAGGGTTTTTTTAGCCATTTCTATGCTGGAAAAATTCCTTGCAGAAATGCAATTATACCAGCAAAATATGTTTTCGCTGGTCTACTTCACACTACTTCCCTGAACTCCCTCGCCTGTGTGTGCTCTGTCTGCAGTAGAAGGGCTTCCTACACAGCTATTTTTTTTTCTAGTGTACGTTCCACATTATTAAAAAGAAGGTATTACTGAACATGCAGTAGGAAATAGCCTTTAGAGACTGTTCTCCTCAGGTTCTCATTAGAGCCGGCTTAAACTTTTATTTTCGCTTTGGTTGAAAATATTTTTTGAGTCTAAAACCACCCGTGCAATATATCAAATAGATTTTTGAAAACATTTAGAGCATTACATTTTTTAAAAGGCATGCACCTGCACAAAGAGAAAGACAACCCGGCTAGTGGCCACGGGAGATGAGGGAGGAATGACAAAGAAAGGAAAAACTATGCAAGCAGGAGCCAGGATTAACCAAGATCTAATCAAGTACAAGGCCTGTCCCCAGAAGGTCAGATTTAGTCACAGGAAAACAGGATCTTCACCCTTTCAGCCAGAAAACAGGACCACGGGTGGGAAACAAATGTAAGTGATGGTTTAGAGGAGCATAACAGCAAGCTTTTTTCTGCTCTATGTTTTTAAAACAGCACCTGCACAAGTGAGGTATCCAAGTACAGGGTGCTTGTAGAAGCTTTATTAACTGCAGATATTTCCGTAACAGCATCACAACTGCTGACAGCTCTTGGAGATAACAATCAGAGCACACTTTTATCACATTTTGAGACACTGAACTCTTGTGGAGAAAGTCACGAGGAGCTGAAGAGTACTTAGGCTGCTTAGAGCTGGGTGGACAGGCAAGGAACTTGGATCTGAGCGCCTCATAACAGAATAATGCAGCAGCCTGCAGCTCCTGTCTGTGTTCTGATTACAAGGCTCCTGGATGCTTCATTATCTGTAGTATCACTTGCTTATCTCTGCATACAGTTGTACCTGGACTGTATTTCATGTGGAGAGCAATACTGCAAGTGTATGTAAAACCTATTTTGACCACAGCCACTCATTTGCTTCCCACGGGGAAGATCAGTGAGGTACCACTCAGCCTGAACAATCCTGAACAGGAACATCTCCCCTCGACCCCTGGAACGTCAGTGGAGTAGGATGAACTCACCCACAGCAGTTCTGAGCACAGTTCAGTTATACCTGTCAGGTACTGCCTGCTGGAAAGCTGCCTAGAGATAACCCACGTCCCTGCCACATCCCTGCTCCCCAACTACTGAGCCATTCTCTTCTACTGCAAAAACTTGTAAGGGCTTCTGAAATACCAGCTACATACAATTTGTTTTTCTTTTTTTGGAACCCATACATTAATTCCCATGCTATTTGCACTGTTTTGTGTGACAGAGAGAATACCTAATGATGGGCAAGGTTTGTTGAAGCCAGTAGCTAATTTACATCTGTCTTTCCTTAACAAACCAAGAATCTTCATCTGTCCTTTTAAGTTATCCTCAAACGACTTTATTTCAACACTGCAGATGAAGACACAGTCTTTTTAAGTAACTGTTTTATCCTCTTTGGGAGGCAATTAAAGAGTGTAAGAAATTACCACCTTGTGTTTCTATTCTTGTCCTGAACGGGTAATTGGTTTGTTTTAAGAGGGAAAACTAGTCAGACATTGCCAATTCCAACCTTTCTAACTACTTAAAGATTATCAATGCAAAACCAGTTCTGTTCCGATTGAGGGACAACATTTCTAATAGGTCCCTTGAATTTACACTCAAGCAGCCGCACTCTGCAGCAACCACAGACTACTCAGGTCCTCAGAAAGCAGATACCTTCAGTGAGGTGGCTCCTGCCAACATCTCCCTGTCGTTCTTCTGCCCTTGCCCTGCTGGGCCGCTGCTGTGGCGCGACGTCGCTCTACCCGAGAGCCCATCTTTACCTTCGTGGGAAGGCTGAAGGTGAATACAAAATAAAACACCACAGATTGCACCCAATTCTAACTCTCAAACTGACAAACCTTTCCTGTTTCCAATTTAGCCCTGTTGATTTGGCTTAAATTTCCTGAGTTTCACAAAATATAACCAGATAAGGAAGAGGTTAAAAAGCCAAATGAGAAATCAAAAATGCAAGCACATGCCTGTTACCCTCCCCGGCCCGTGCAGGAAGGAGGAAATGATGGTCTATTTGTGTTGCAAAGCAGTTCTGTTCTGCAGACACTGTCAGCATCAATTAGAAGCATGACCTATGTTAGCTTTTTGTCAATACTGTAACTAGTTTAGAGATTGCTCTTTAACTACAGGCTGGGAATCAACTTTTGGAAAGACAAATCCATACAATCACTAAAATTGATCAAGAGTGGACAAGGGAATTACAGAAAGTTTCTGAATTAGATGTATCCACAGTGCTCACACCTAAACTCAAAGGCTTTGAAATTCAATTACAGAAACTAAAATAAATGACCATAATGTTTTCTATTATCAGATACATAGAAATCATTTTCCCTTCCTTCCTCTGCCCCAATAAAACAAATTTCAATTACTTTTTCGTAATCAACAAACTTGACCTTCTATCAGAGTCCTTCAACAGTGTACAACTTAAATAATACATCATAACTGCAGAACAACACAGCGCAGGATCTTCAGTTTCCTAATTTAAGAAAAAAGCACTAGCTGCTTATTATGCATCTGCAGAACCTAGTGGGACGTGATCCTGGCCAACCTGCTTCGACTGAACCTGCTCTGGCGTGGGGGTTGGACGAGATGATCCCCAGAGGACGGTCCAAGCCACACCATGCTGTGATTCTGTGGCCAGTTTACGACGCATTTCTCTCACTTTAGATTAAGCGTAATCGGTGATCTGTGTGCTGCTGAAAGACCTTAAGATACATTAAGATAAGGCTTTGCTAGCCAAAGGAAGACTCGGCCAACATCCGTGTCCTACCTGATGAAGTTTTTTAGCATGAGTTTATTTCAAGAGCATTTTAGATGGAATTTTAAAAGTCCCACCCAGCCAAATCTGTTGACAAAGTAGCCCCGTTTAAAACATTATAGTCCCATCTGAGCTCTCTCAGCTACTCCTAAGCTTTCCTGTGTAGGTATAGTAAAATCTGCACTGGAAAAGCATCCTAAGCCTCTTCCTCTCAGTCCTCCCTCTTCCTCCTTTAACATGACTTCAGTTTTACATCTCCACCAAAACAAGCAAACAAACAAACAAACAGAAAGGCATTTTCAGTTGTTGAAGGAGCAGAGGAGGAAAGAGAAAACAAATACAGAGTTGCCAAGGTTACTGACGAGCCTGGCTGAAGAGATGAATGAAATTCAAAGGGAGGAGACAGGTATGAAAAGATACTCAACTCAATTTTTACAATCCTCCTCTTTCAGATATGCCTCGTCCTAGACAATTTTTTTGGTTTTTTTTTCTTCTGGGAAATTTAAATCAATTTGTATTCAACAGAATTCTTCATATGCTGCCTTGCAAATGCACAACTCCAAGAGTATACGCGAAATTGCCCTACCCTTTAACAGAGTTGATCTGCTAAAGCTCCCGTAAACCACATTATGTTCAAATGATAGAGGCATATTTATGCTGTCTCAAAAATCTGTAGCCAGAAATAGGAAAGCTAAAAATAAGGCTTTTTCTTCTGTCACAAGAATGACAAAGATGCCATTCATCCAACCCAGACTGAAATCAATCGGCCGTTGGGCCTGAACCTTAAGATGGTAATTTCTTAACCGTGCCTCATAAGCCCTTTATTGCCAACAAGTTCTTTCCCCTTGTCTCAGAGAGAGAACAGCTGTCTTAAACATGAAGATGGAAGTTTCCCTATCACAGAATTCTATGTGGTTTTCATCTAAGTCTACCTAGGAATGCCCAGTGAAAGCTGCAAACAGCTTTCTGATACAGCGGTCCGCTGAAGGGAATTACCTTTCTAACAATAAATCTGCTGCAGCGTTGGAATTCCTGAAAACTGAAGCCCCCTGTTAAACCCACACCTGAACAGGACCAGGAGCTGACGCAGAGCTCATCTATCCTGGTCCCGAGTGTTAATTATCCTTCAACACAGCAGACTGACCAAGAGAGGAAACGGAGACAGTACTGGATATTAGAGTGTACGCTGACAGTCACCTCAGCCAGCAAAGGCAATAGGAGAGACAATTCCGAGCCTTCCTCCTCACTCAAGGACCTCTTTATTTGTCCATGTCCTCAGTTCAGTGGCCTCTGTGATGACACAAAGCAGTTGTTACACCCTGCACTCCAGAGAACAATGGGCACGCACTTAATCCATTACTCCGGATGTCACTTAGTAATTTCAGGGACAATGTAACAGTCACCTCGCAAAGAATAAAGCCCTGAAGACCACCTGCTTCAGTATCATACCATCCTACATGGAAAGGAGGGCACACTCTCCTTCCCCTCAGCCATGCACCAGGATTTAAATGTTCTGGTTTCACACAGTATCCTCCCGCTGCCAAGCAGCCTTACTGAAGTGCAAAGCCCCGCGGGATAGTGAAGGAATCGCTTCGGATTCAAAGGCACGGAGCGCGCTGCGCGTGCGCGATCTTACACCACTGATTTTCAAACAGATGGCGAGGACTTCTGGCTACAGAATCGTGTTTGCTACTAGTGACTTTGTTTTCCTTAGTTACCTTTCACAGGGCTCTCCAACACAGTCTTCAGATCCCATTCTGAAAAACTACTATGTGACCAAAATAGGCCAACAACAGCAAAGCACCAATGATCTCAAGGGCTAGCAATTGGGTACTTGATTTCCAAACACCGAGCTAAGTTTTTCAGGCTATTATATTCCAGACTCTCCTTTGGTATCAAAGGCTTAACCAAACAAACTCTCCATCAGGCCTTGCCAAGCTCTCCAACCCCAGAGATCATTTCTTTGTGCAACGTACCGCAGGAGACGAGGACTGAGTTTGTGTGTGGGATGAACAGCAAGTAACAGGCTATGGTTATTTTCCTTCATCACAGCCCTAAGAAGTTGATTCTTATTTCACACGTGTTTTCTAGAAGCCCGATGTAAAATGCACGTTAAAAATTGTCCCAATAGTTTATATCGTAGACTGCTGACAATGTGAAGACAAATCATCTATTGGTTTTTTTAAGACAAATCATCTGTTGTCTTGCTTCTAAATACAGGAGAAGCCTCTCTGGGAAGAAGTATACTTTGGGATGGAAAAGAAAATATTTTTTAAGGATTTCTAATTTTCATTATTAACTTCATAAATCATGACTCTTGGAAATTAATTAGATTTTACAACACCAGGAAGTTCATTTGAGGGAATAATCTAGCAGACTAAGGGAATATGAACACTGCAATTCTTCAAGCATTTGAAGCAAGCTGAACTGGTCCATAAAAGTAAAGCATAGAACAGAACTGTCCTTTGGGGAAAGGTCCTTCAGAGGAAAGAATGAGATAAACCCCTCATAGCTGCCTGGCTCCAGGCACTAGCACCTTAAGAAAAATAGATTTGCAATAAAGTTCTAAGAGTGCATCACCCTGTAAATAACATTTATCACTACAAAATTCTTCTTGAGTGGTTGGAAAATTTTATCACTGTGCAGAAAGGGAACAGAGGGCCACAGATATTAAGGCTTGGATTCACAGAGAATCACAGAATATTAGAATTTCTCAACTCAGAAGCAAAGAACCAACGCAGAATAAATCTCAAAGAGCCTCTGTGTGTCACAAAAGACAGAAGAGCCCATGATCATTTGCATTATATATTAGCCAAGTCAAAGCCCCGGTTTTATTTGATCTGCAGCTACTGCAATGGCAGGAGGGTTGTGCAAGACAGCCTACCAGCCACCTTGGGGAACTTTGTGTTTGCAGGAGATGTCTCTAAATGAAGAAAGTCCACGAAAAATCAGATGGGCAATGACAAAATCCAGCGGCATTTATCATTATGATAGAGCTTGAAGCTCTTTTCTAAGAGCCTGGTGTAAAGAGAGAACATAAAATAATTAAATCTTCCCAAAAGACTAACACTGACTTGCTAGTTCCATTACCCCTCAGCAGAGGTAGAAAAATGACTTTTGCTTAACTGAGAATGAAAAATAACAGAAGCGCGCTCTGAATACAGGCACACATCTCAACCAACCTGTAAGCACCCAGTAAACACAGAATGTGACACTCCACCACCTGAACACATTACACTGGAACAGTCGAGTGGGGTACGAGCACGGAACAGGCTGACTATCGATTTCACTCCTCCACATAGGGTGATGAATGGAAAGTAGACACAGAGACACCCAAATTGCTTCAGATGTTGAAAGCAGCGCAATTTTTTCCTGCAACCTCTGCAGGTATCTCACCTTTCCAACAGTAGCTCATATAGAGGCTCCTTCCAGTAACCATCTTACTCAACTCACACTGGTTTGGATATTTTCTGCACATTGCTCTGGGCAGCGAAGGTAAAACTTAAGAGCAACACTAATTCACGTTAATAAAATGAAAACCTCTTCCTTGTAATTTCCATACATTTCACTACAGTTATACACCGGGTTTAGGCTGGGATTTTAATATGTAAATGTTACAGTAAGAAAACGTAATAATTTAAAAATCATTGCCAAAAATCAACTCAAACAATTGAGACCTTTGTAGGAAAACATGCCACTGGAGAGCTGCAGAAAACTTTCTATTTTCTCAACTAAACGGAGGAATCGGAATTTAGTGCTATGTTATTAATACACCGAAAGTCACACTTTGACACATCCATATGCTACATGCTCGACTGGATTTCCAGCAAACAGATTCACGTGTTTCAGCCAGAGTGTAAAAATGCACTTGGCTGAAATAAAGGGAAGACGCTGCGTGTCCATGCGCACAAACATGATAAATTGGATTTGACAAGTTTAAGCAAAAGCCTTCTTAAACTTTTGTTCAAATAACCAAGACCCAGTTACATAATGAAAATGCTCTTGTGAAAAAGAAGGAAAAATTGCTCAGCTTTTCAGGCTGTCTTGAGGATGTCTCAAACAAAATCTTCTAATAAACATGAGCCATTTCATAACCTAGTCACTGCGTGCATCTATTGTTCTACTTTTGTCTAATTTTAACTTGTCAAAGATCACCTCAATGTCATTTGATTAAATGAAGCCCTTCTGTGTTCAAACTGTTAAGACAAGCATTAGCCACACGACTACACCTCAGGTAAAATTGGCTCACGCTATTCAAACTCATATTGCATGTGACCTTTTCCATCTTTCCAGTCTGATTTATTTTTGGACACTTTCAGCTCATGTCAGGATTTGCAGGCATTAGAGGGTGAAGGATCAGAATAAATGCTGATCACAGAGAAGGAAAGATCCATACTTCTAAAGAGAGCAAATATCAATTTCATAATGGAAACAAATCGGAGGAATCTGAAACAGCTAAAGCAAACCAAAAGCACCCTCTCTCTGCTCCACATGTAATTTCTCTCTCGGTCACACGAGTACGTTCTCAAGGCTTTTGACTGTTTGCTTTCTTGAGTTTGAATATTTTAAAAGCACTGTTAGTCCTCTTGATACCGAAGACGGGAGACAACACAAGGAGCCGGTATAACCAAGGCTGGGTGGTTTGATACACAGTTTTTCTTACTGGAGACTGAGAAATAGTGACAACTAATAGAGGCCAATCTCGTTCAAATAAAGGAAAAAAGTATAATTTAGTACCTGGTAGAGGAAAAAAAATTGCCTTGTGACTCCATCTATCTGAAATTCACCATCTTCACCACATGATTCAGCATTCAGCTTTCAGATTGATCTGACTCAGCTGCCTGGAAGCAGGAACACTTGAATTTTTATGCCAGTATTATGCCAAATGTCACTGTAAGAGACTATTGTCCAACAGTTGCAGACAGAAAGATTAAGCATCAACATTATTTTTCCCATTTCTAGCAAGCCCTCCCAGTCGCATCCCTGTAATGCCTCTATTTGCTGTGGTGTTGAATGGCAAAGCGTAGCAGAGATCCGGATCTGCGTGCTGAGCTTTAGGCAACTCTTTTCATTTCTCTTTGCTAATGTGTGCTCATTTCTGGAAAAGCTAATTTTTTTTGCCTGTTTAACTTGCATATTAATCTCCATTGAACTATACAAAATGAATTTCAATCTTCATGTAAAAAAAAAAGTGGAAGGATGGTTTTTGATTCACGCCCTTCTTGATTTTCATCAATCAACCTTTTCTGCTTAAGTACTGTTTAATCAAAAAAAAAATCCCAGATGGCTCCTAAGATTTATCCAGCGTCAGTGAATTAGAAAATACTGTATCTCAGCTCCTACATGAGACCAACTTAACTAATCAAATAAATATCTAAAAGAAAAAAAAAAGAAAAAAGAAAGAAGTAAAAGAAGCCAACAAAACAACAACAGAACAAAACAAAAAAACGCCACGCACAATGAAAACCCACCCTACACTCACTTCCACCCCTGAGGAACACCAAAGCCTTGTCCTTCGTGACTCTTGTGCAGGGAACAGCTCACCCAGACCTCTCGGCTCCAGGAGGACACTGCAGCTCCACCACAGCCCTGTGGTCCTCATCTACCTCTGCGATGCACTCAGAACATCCACCCCTCAACAGGCACGGCCTCAGCAACACTTCAGATGAACAGAGCCCTAGTTTCAAGCAGCGTGTTGCAGTATTATCTCATCTCGGACTCTCTCTCCTATTTTATGATGCCATCCTACAGAAGCAAAGGCAGGAGCCCGGCAGCGGGGCTTCAGCACTGATGGCCAAAGGCAGGCATCTTTCACCACCTTCCCTGGGTCACTACAAAGCCCGAGTACTGGAGCACCGCATCCAGCTCTGGAGCCCCCAACACAAGAACCACCTAGACCTGTTGGAGTAGGTCCAGAGGAGGCCATGAAGATGATTCAATATGGTGAAATTCTGGTGGCATACACACCGCTAAAAAAATAAGATATTGCAAACTCGAGGCCTTTGCCAAAGCCCAGTGGAGTCCGTGAGTGCGTTCGTTCTCAGAGTCCATGGGGTTGAGTCGTTACAAGTCATCAGAAATTTGAACTGGCAGCGTTAATGGTGCCCAGGGGACCTGGGCACTCGGCTTCCATTAAGTTTCAATTTAACTTAGTTATCTAAGATCCCACTGAAGGTTTGAAAATACATAAACAAGATCCAGGGTAAGTCAGAGGACAGCAGGAAACCTCAGTATAGTCTTACACAGGGCTGCTTCTTTATACTTTAGATGAGGCTTGGCAAACTCCATAGGAGAGCTGCGAGCTATTAAAATCTACCAAGAAATCCCTAATGTAGTAGCTTTAGCTGGGATATTGTTAATTTTCTACTGCCTACTGGGGTTAAACCGTGACACCCCAAATTACCCAGGAGTTGTTTTCTCCTAGGAATCCTATGAAGCTATAGATTCTTCACCCTTCTGTTCTTCATACTAGAACAACTCGGATCATTTGCTTTCCTCTCGCTGCCTGGAGAACGCATTGATGAGCCAGGAGAATGTGTCTTTATTCAGCAACAATGGTCCTACAGGAAAGATGTTTTGAAATGTCCCTTTGTTAATATTTTGCTTTAAGTTTACCACTGAGAGTTTCAATTTAAAAAAGAAAACCGTATAAAATTGACTGAAATTGTAATGTTAAAAGAATCCGAACAACAAAAAAATAATAGCACTGCTGCTACAACTGCTGTATAACAAGTAAATGCTGTTCCATATGCCACAAGATTGCTCACGTGTCAAGATATTTTATGCGGAGGTTATAGATGGAACAGCTCTAGTGCTAAAGACAAATGTGCCTTGGGGCCCGTTGGTTTTCATATTAGGACTGGCTGAAGATCTACACACAGATGCACACACACAAATGCTCCTCCTGAGGGCAACACTGATTGCCCAAAAGGATAACAGAGAAGCAGAAATTCTGCCTCTCCGAGTGTTAGATGCAGAGAAAAACAGCTAGCAAGATGTCTTTAATACACTGAGGAAGTGACAATTCAGAAACCACCGTCGACTCTAAGAGAAGTACAAATTAATGTTAATGTTCAATACTGGCAAATAAAGCAGGAAAAAAAAAATATTTTACTGTCTGCATTTATCATTTTCTAGACCTAATCTGCAAACCCAATCCTCCAGTTTGAGACTTGTCCCCAGAGTGTGTCTTGTGAAAGTTCTGCTTGTGCCCCGGCCTTCCAAGTGTTTTGAATTCCATATTGTAATCAGTTCTGGGCTCCCCAGTTCCAGAGGGACAGGGAAATACTGGAGAGAGTCCAAGGGAGGCTCTGAGGATGCTGAAG
>JANHGN010021804.1:52729-69841 GCA_024605025.1 Megaceryle maxima | reverse complement strand
TGTGTGGGCTGCCCTGGGTGACCCTGCTGTGGCAGGGGGGTTGGACTCGCTGCTCTCCAGAGCTCCCTCCCAACCCCTACCATTCTAGGATTCTCTATTCCTTAACCACCAGTGAAACAAAAGGTGAAAGTAACCCCATGTCTTTTACCCCCTCTGAGCTTGAGCTCTTTCTCAGCTACTGCAATAGTTTCCACACCCTCCCAGAGAGAGGCATCTCCTGCCTTGATCCCTTCCACACTACTCTACAGACATTGATCTGTCTTCAACTGCACAGCACCATCCAAAAAGAAAAATAACTACTTTTCACTTTATCATTGAGGAGCTCCTTGTTTTTCAGATTCATCCGTGGTATTAAAACTCTCTCTGTTTTAATTAGTATTACTGGATGATTCATGAAATTGCATGACAATAAAAGCTGTTCTGGATTGTTATTATTTTTTTCTGTTTAATAGTTCTTCAGACAATTTGTGTCAGCTGCACATTGCTTTTAGAGACCTGTATCAATCAAAAGCATTAACCTCTGAAGAAAATTCACTTCACTTACAAACTGCTTGCCACAGCTGATTAGGTCAAGTTGACCATTCATCACGGCTGTTAAGCTGAAGCTCATCTCCCACACCTCTCAAACCCCTGCCTGAAAAGATTTTTGGCCTGTGCTTCATTCAGAGAATCCCACAGTTGATTTACTACAGGACTGTAAACCCGAGGATCAAAAAGATCCCTTCTGATTGTGTCATTTATGAACACACGGAACAAGAGTTACCAAAGACTCACTTAAAATTACATCGTGCATAGGAGAGATTGGCGAGTCAGTCCCAAGTACTCTACGGCACAAATATTATTTGGTCCTTCAATCTCAGGGCTGAAGAGTCCTCAGTGCAGCTCCTCAGTCTGCCAGAGTCTAGAATAAACTGGATGATCTTTACTCTTCCTGAATTTACCTGGTTTGCTTAGCAGCTTTTCCAGGGAGCAGACACACGTGGTCTTTGTCTCATACTGTGGCTGGGGGACAGACACAGACGTCACAAAAGGAATGAGAACCAGGCTCAGATTTGAAATCAGTACTGGAGTCCTTGACAGTAACTCCATTCCAAATGGTTTCGGAGAGATTCAGCGCGTGTACTCCGAAGGGCTTCTCCACGTACAGGCTTTTTTGTGGCATTCGTTCTACTAACGTGCAAATTGTTGTAAGGAATCCCAACGTCAGCCTGTGAGATCAGCCCATGCACGTAGAATGCTTTTCATCTAATTACGGCCAGTAATCTTCCCACTTGGACTATGGGTGAGAAGGTTAATTATTACCAACAGATGACCACCAGTGGTTGAAGTGGGAGAAAAAGAAGATGTAGTTAAACATGTAATTGCCAGCTTGCCTTTCTGACTGGAAAGCCTAAGTGTTTTTTTCTCTAATGACTCTTCCACATGTAATCTCTCATTTTCTGAAACTCATGCAAATTTGTATGGAAGAAAGGGCAGAGTAAATTTGACTTTTGTGAACTGAAACTACATGCAGTGAATACCACAGGAAACATCTGCGGGGAACAGGGACGGGGATATATTGCTGGTTTATGGCTGTAATAGTAAATTTACAGATATTTCTCTTCCACAGGGTCTTTTTTTCTGACTTTCACTACTAGTCCATCTGCACTGCACACCCTTCACTTGCTATTCATGCCACACAGTTGCCTTCCAAAGCACATTTCTCCCCAGAGCTCCAAACGTTGCTGGTGCCTCTCCCTGCTGCTCCATTTCCAGAGCATAGAAGTGTAGCTACCAGGGAAAAATCCCTGGCAGGGAAAGAGCAGGAGCCAACTGTCCCTTCTGTATTCTCCAGGCAGTCCTCTCCTGTGCTCATCACCCCACAATACAAGTGACCAGCAGCTTCTGAAGAGGAAGCACTCTTCCTCAGGCAAGAAAGGACAATTCATCGCGGTGAAAGCCTCTTGCTGAAATCCACTCAACTTCAGGGTAAAATTCCTTATTCAGCATGAAAGACAGGGCAGTTCCAACTCAATAGAGCAGGGTCGGGGGCAGCTTTAAAAAAATATCCAGTCTAAAATCCATTATTGAAACAAGGCAGAGCAGGAACTTCTTTGCTTTACACAACCTGAAATATCATGGAGTAAATCTACAGTGAAATTCTCTTTCCTGTCCCCAGAGAGCCACCCCAGTGGCATCAGCCACTTCAGATGTTTTCTTAGCAAAAAAAATCTGCAGCTTTGTATCCTGGCTTCTGTATATAGCCTTGTGTGACCCAGAAAAGCATCGCAAATTTGCATCTGCCCAGATCAGAGCTCTAAAAGACCATCTCATTAAACAATATGAAGCACAGTAGTCCATTCTCAGCACCACATTTCAGTAGAGAGATGCAGTAATAGAGAGGAATGCAGAAATGCAGCTCAGATGGAGTTTTTATTGAGAGAAGACTTAGGTTGCCTCTGTAACTTGGCACCCTTTCTTAAGCTCCATTAATAATCTGAACTATGAAAGCCAACCCTGAATTTTCCCTCATCATAGTCTCTACTCCATTGACTATGTAATGATGCTACTACACAGTGATGCGTGTGACATATTTAAAAAATGACAATCAAATGACAATAGAACAAAAGTTGGAGATGCCTCTGTGACACTCTTCCAGTTCCTAACCACTGTGCCATAATGGTTCATTAACATGCTGACATTTGCACTTGCTGTAACACAAGCAACTCTCTGCTTTGGGAGACCTGCTCATAATACCAATGCATCTTAATCTTGGACAACAGAACCTACAGATACTTAGAGAATTTATTCCAGCTATCTTGGGAACCGGGGACAATATTTCCCATGTTGTCTTTCATTTGACTGTGAGGAGCTTCCCTTCCTTCCAGTTTAGAAATCCCTGGTAACTCCACACAGATTACTCCACTGCCAACTCCAGCGAAGTAATTGCCCCAGAACAGGTAATTAATAGGGCAATATGTTCACAGGCTTGCACACTGTAAACTCTCTATTAGGAAACAATAAACCTGCACATCACCTGTTAGATAAATGCGATACCAGAACACACAAAAATACACCAAAACCTTTCTGAGGTTATGCAAAGGGGGGGAGGAGGGTGTTTATATGCAAGACTATGAGCTGATTTTGTTTGAGTTAGAGTTTTCAAGGCAGAGTAGGTAGAAGAAAATTTATATTGATGAACTCTCCACCGTGACCTGGCAGACTGGCCATCAACAACAACTAAGATTCATAACACTAGCTGAATGAAGCACGTGCTTAAAAAAGATGCTATTTTAGGCATATCCAGAGGAGTAACAAGGATGTGCACCCAGCATGTGGTTTTCCCCCCAGTATCAGTCCTTCATGACTCCAGGGTTCGACCCCAGCTCAAACAAGGAATTCTCCACCACCTTCTAGGAGACAGCAAAAAAAGCTCTGTCTGATTATCATACAGTAAAACAAACACCCTGGAAGCACAGAAGACAACTAAGAGGAACTAAGTGATTGCTACATGACTTAGTAGGTGGCACGGCCAGTATTTGCAGTGTAGAATGCAGCATAGAATAACTAACCCTGTAATGTTCTTTCTCCGACTGAATTCTCCCTCAACACAGTAAAACATGGCCCAGAAACGTTCTCTGATAGTATTAAATAAACACTGGGGGGAGGGGTGTATGTGTCAGGATTTATTAGTCAGGAAAATGTACGGCTCTCCCGAGACAGAGCCATCCAAAGAGCTAAGGCTCACAATCTATTTAGGACTTTCTTTTGAACCTTAGTGAGTTTTGAAGCCTTATCTGATGAGAGTAATGATATTAAACTGTTTTTCATTACCTATAAAAAATGAACAAAAAGGATAAAGCTGCTAGCATCTCAGGCTGTTTGAAAGGAATCAATAGTCTGATTCCCTTAGTATATCCTGCTCATTAAAAAAACAAAACAAAACAAAATTTCTTTAAACTAAAAGGAATTATTTGGACATAAAATTAGTTTTACACAAAGTACTTAAAGAAAAAAATCCTAGGGAAATTTAAAAAGTATAAACCATACTCTTCTATACACAGACAGATAGAGGGATATCCATCTATATGTCTGGTTGTATGTATGTCCACATGCATTCATCCACAGAACCCAGGAAAGAACTGCATTCAGCAGCCGGGAGGAGGTTTCTAGTCAAACACTAGTCTAGGTCACACCTCGAGGGAATCTGATGGAGTTAAGCCAGGGGAGAACAGGATATGGCACGCTTGAAGCATCAGGCGAGGCAAAAAACTTTTCTGTAGCTGAATAACTTGAAAAATTATCCTTAACATTTAGGAACTCTTGTTTATTTTGCTGTACTCTTCTAGGTAGACACTCAATCCTGCAATGAAACACTGTAGGTAGCAACTAAGATCCAGAAGCAGAGCTAATCATGATGTTTCCAGTGCAATTTATTTTTTTTTTTAGTCAAAAAATATTGATATATAAAATATTGAGATACATATATGTGTGAAAAGCTGCAGCTTTTCACAGGTATGCATCCATTTCAAGAAACACTGACCATGAAAGTTTATTCACACCTGCCAGTTTCTGGTCAGAATGGGAGAGGGAATGTTTGTAACAACCACCTACTTTTCAGACCACTTGCTATATGAAGAAAACAGGCTCAAAACTGTGCTAACCAGGTCTATTTTATGCATTGTTTACCTAGCTTTGAGCTTCAAGTTCCAGCTCGGCCTGATTCACGGAAGGGGTTAGATGTTCTTGGAACCCACTGAGCTGAGTGGGGAGGGTCTCAGCTTTCCTGAAAGGTGTTTCCCCTTTCTTACTGCAGAACTTGAGGAAAATTCATTTTCTTTTCATTCAGCATAGGGAACAAGCATTTTACAGAATCAAGCCAGCTATTTTTTTCCTCAACAGGAATCAGCAGTTTATTTTGACAAGGACCGGGCTATGAACTCACCTGGTTTGTATTGGGAACTGGTGCAGCCCAAGACATGGAGAAAACCTGAATCAAACCTTTGTGATTCATAACTGGGTTACTGTTCAATCTAATATAGCTATCTAGTTAATATCTACTCTTTGAAACACATCCTATTAGACAAGAAATGATTAATATCGTTCATTTCATAAAGAATTTGTACACGTTAATTTAAGGTATTCAAATCTAACCCATCTGAAAATACAGCCTTAATCCTCCCCTGGTGTAAATAAGGACAATTTCATTCAAGTCAATGAAGTTAAGCCAATTTATAGCAACCAAGGAGCAATCCTTCATGCCTCCAAGGCTTAATTAACTCTGTGTACCTTTTTTACCACATAATGCTCTCAGATGAGCTCATGTTTAAGCTGTTATCACCTGTGAGATGTGGAGCATGTATTACTCACAGCAGCACGAACAGGATATTATTCTATTTATATTCTTGTGACAACCTCACAGCCACTGGGTGAGCTTCCCCTTCTGGGGAGCAGCGTTCAGTTTAATAAACAAACTAAACCATTACTGAGGAGCAAGCCCATCCATTGGCAGTCTCTACAAGTGAAGCACTTGTGAAAAGAATTGTATTCCCAAACTCAAAACCCAACTATATATCCAGCTCGCTGCCTCTATCAAACTGCAGGGCGTATGGTATTTGTCAGCACCAGAATGGAAAGCAAAGAGAAGTCTGCAAACACAGCTCAAAAATGGAAAGGAAAAAGTCTTCACCCGAAAAGTCTTTCAATTGGCAACACCAAAGATGGAGGAGTTTACAGCTTGGGAGGGGCGGGGGTGGAAAAAAACCCAGTAATTATACTGCAATTTTTATCCAATATCCAGTGTTAGGGGATGGGGTTGAGGGGAGAGGAGCAATTGTCAGCACAGCTTCTGAGAAGTTCACGTCAGTAGGTATTCAAAGCCTGGCTGGCATCGCTGGTATGGCCACTTTGTTACAGCTGTTAAAGTAACTCTGGAACATCTGCACTAGTTTTAAAGGGTTTTAATCTTTACTGCTCCCATCTTTGGTTTATTCTGGTACATTGTCTCATAGCAAAGTAAAAAAGCACCACGTTGTTTCAAGGTTGGCATATTAAATTTTCATATGCAGCTACTGGAGACAGATTTATAAACTAATTAAGTATAACAATCTCATAAGCACTGCTTACGTCTGAAGAGTCTCATATCAACCAGAGTTATTCCAAGGCATAAAACCCCCAAACTTATTCAATAGAAACATTTGCAGATCCAAGCCCAAAGTATTTTCTGTCTAATGTAAATCAACCTCTGTGTAAACACCTTGCGCAAACACCCCCAAGAATTAATAGATTACTTGATTTTTGAGAAAAGAAAGCTTGTTAGACTTCCTATGATTTGATCAAAGTTTCTTTTCGTGCATGCAGCTCCTGTAAATATGAACACATGTACGTACACATGCACAAGTGCAAGCAACCCAGCTAATAAAGCTAGGCTGGACTTGCTATTTCTCTTCAATCTGCACAGCTGAAAAGATTTTTCCACTATCAGAGTCTTCTAAAAATCAAACTGGTCTGTAACAATCTAGTCAAGGGCTGCCTATTCCAGAGTTTCACTGGTAATAAAGCTCAAGTTATGACCACAGCACGCGCTCCAGGAACAACCTGACTGAAGAAGGAAATTACGTGTATGAACCTTTGGAACACATGAAGCTGTAAAATATTGATAAGTAGAATCACACTGGAATAAATCCATTTATGACCTACTCCTGCTGACAAAGGTGAAGATTTAGCTAAGCACAACTATTTGACTTCGAGCTGCTTTCCTGGGTCTGCTTCACCCAGCATACATCAAAAAAAGCCTTAGAGCCTGTCCAATGATTGATGGGCTTCTATTACTGCTAGGGAGTCCATAATATATAACCCATTGTTTGGGTAATACTTAAATGTTTTCTTACTTTACAAGACTGTTCAGTGTGGAGTTTGATATATGAAGTGTTTTATGCACATCTACACAGAATACAAGTAATTCATTCTCATTAAGAGAAGATACATGTAAATAATTTCAGAGCAGATTCCAATAACTTTATTCTTTGAAATAAATATCTGAGTCCATAACTCCTCCCGCTGCGGTGAGTGGGATGCTTCACAGTGTTTAAGGATTTATCTTTCCTCTTTTTTCTTCCCTTCTCTCCCCCCCACCCCTCCTCTTTTTTTGGTTTTGGGGGTTTTTTTGTGCATGTGGTATTTGAGGGGACAGGTCTCTTGGGAGGCTCTAAGTACCTACCTCATCCAGCCCATTAAATTTATTTATGAAGCTACCTTGAAACTGGTTATATTTTGTCTTTGACAGTTTCATAACCTATTTACATGTGCACGTAGGTGTTTCTCCCGCTCTTGAGACTTCTCACCCAGTTTAGATGCTTGAACTGTTCACTGAACACCAAAGATACTTGGCTCCTACATTTACCATGGACTAGGGAAGGGAGCTACTGAGGAAAGACACAGAAAGAGCCTTTTCCAGCACACGTGAGTTAGCTTTTATCAAGCCCACAAAACCTGCTAAAAAAGTATACTAAAGTCTACTAAAGAGGTATATTTTGTATATTATATGCACAGTATTTTCTGTATAGACCATGTGCATATAAAGATTATCTTTCTACATATTCTATATATGCACCCATGTTGAAAAATACAGTGGGTGAGAGGCTGACAGTAAAAAGCCAATATTTTAGGGTAATGAGTATGTGTGCACATGGCCTTGCTTCTGGAGCCTACATCACTGTAGGAATAATTGAAAGACAGAACAATTTCCTTCAAGGAAAAGGCCTTTTCAGGTAAACCATTTACCACACAGACAGAACAAGGACAAAAGTGGTTTGAATTCTACTCTCCCATCAGAAGGGAACAGATTGATTGACTCTGCTATATTTAGAGAGGTTTCCTAGTTTTACAGGGATAGAACAGAACAGAATTTGTCCCAAAGTATCTCAGATACAATTGAGATGATGATATAACATCTGTCCTCCTTCCAAAATCCTCCCTTTATTATTTTAAGCCAGTACAGTGGAATAATGCACAATCATAACATTTTAATTGCTGGGCACTTGCTTATTGTAAATCTGTTTGGATAACAGTTTCCTATTCCTCTAGGTGACACATTCCTGTTAGCGAAGCTTCTAAATTCAAATTGACTGTTAAGGTCCATAGCTCTGCCCTGCTGACCTCCACCAAGGTCAGCTTCCAGCCCTGTAAGGATGATAGAAATGTGGCCACAGATCAGACATTTCACACAAACACACACACAAAAACCCAACAAAAATCTTCTCATTTTTACGAGGAGGTTGGCTATAAACTGGTGTCTGTATTTTTCTGTTCTCAGTGCTCTCAAGAAACACGGGGATTTGATAGCAGATGGGTAACCAAATTTATTTTGAACTTCAAAAAGCCATTCTGAGCAAAGTTTAAGTATTTAAAGCAAAGCAATTTATGCCTTTCGAAATCATAATTTCATCTCACCCATTGCTAAAATAAGCCACATGCAATTTTAAGTAATCTTATTAGAAAGAGTCTTAAAGGCTTTTGGGTTTGGGCTTTTTGGGGGGGGTTTATTCTTTGGGGGATATAGGGAGGAATTTTGAGTTTAATTTTTCTCCTGCACCTTTTTTCTTAACCAATTAACATCACAAATATATTACATTAGAAAACACAGGAAATTGCTCACAGAGCACTCACTACTTACAGTAGGGGAAAACAAACCCAAACTTTTTTTCTGCTAATCCTCAATTAAAGAAAAATTTAAAAAGTCTTTAATATTTCTTTTTTTTTTTTTTTTTTTTTTGACAGCAGAGTGAATCCTTTTATGACTGAGAACAGAGCTGAAAAATCCAGAATTTGCTCCTCCAGGCAATTTTTTCCTCCTGTTTGCCTACTGTCCATTTCTACTCCTAATTTAATCAACTTCTAACACATCTGCAGTATTTATCATAAGCTCGTCTACTTTAAGCTAAAGACTCTAAAAAAGATATAAAATCATGGCATTACAGCGATCAGAAATAAAGCTTATTTAAGCCAAAATACTTATGAACTGATTTAAATACTCATGAGCCTGGCAGTTACAGAGTGGCAGAATGAGACCAGGAGTACAGAAAATACCAGTGGCCTTGCTGTTTTGTGAGCCCTTTAAGTGGGCTGTAATTAGCTACTAAAGAGGATCTTTACTATTGTTTAACTATCAATATCCCCCAGAAATGGATTAAAACCAAAAATCTCCATACACATACCTTCAGCTTTCAGCTTCTTTCTGGCACAAATACAGAACTGTGCTTGGGAAAGGGCACGAAATTGGATGTGAATTACATCTTTTTGGCAGCTAAAATCAAGACCTGTAATTTTAGACTTGTTTCACTCTCTCATTTCCTTGCTTCAGTGAATTCTCAGACTACCTATCACCTCTCCAGGGCTAATGGGAAGTACTGTGAATATGTAACAAATGGCTGGAGGATCTATTACCACGTTTCTTTTAAATACTGCTTGTATTTTAGGAAAGTCTAAAGGGTCTGACCAGGAACTGGAAACCAAACTACACCAGGCAGCATTATGCAACAGAGTTACAGATCATACCCTAAAGCACTTAAGAGTGCCAGTGTCAGCTGACCTAAGAAATACACAACAAGAAAAGGAGCAGAAATACTAATTAATAACAACCTTTGAAAAATAATGCATTAAAAAAATAAAAACAAAACCAAAAACCAAAAACCAAAGGGATATTCTGCAAATTCTTCTTTGCAAACAAAACTCTCTTGGTTGGGATAAAAATTCAGAGTGGGCAATGTGAGGGGAAAGCAACAGGAAGGAAAAGCAATGGTATTTTTCCTATTTTAACATCATTTCCATTTGTACTTCTAGAATTCTCCTTCATTTTACTCCCTTTCTGTATCAAAATGTAATGCTTGTCTACTATCTGTCTATGTGATGCTTGTCTACTAAGGACTATCAAAAGCTGGAACAGTTTCATTGGTGTTTGAAACCTTAAGGAGCATGCCTGAAGTTGATGAATGTTTACATTCCTTTAAAATTGTATTTTAGGAAATAATTTATGGAACAGAAAACTCAACTCCAACCAGCTGAACAAAAACAAGCCTCGAAAGACAATGGAAGCAGAGAGATTTTATAGATCAAGATTTTCAAAGGCTTAAAAAGCTGACGCTTTCCAAATTCCACCCATATTTTTACACCAGTGGCTTAGAAATTTATGGTATGCAGACACTGTTTTGCTTTTCTGAAAAGCCTCGGTGTCGGTGACCAGCAGCACACTGCAGGTAGCAGCTGACTGACAGTTATCAGCGCTGACAATCATTTGATCTGGTAAACAACAAGTACAGGATCTGTAAGCTGTCGCTAACTTCAAAGAGAAAAAAAGTCTGCTGTTGCCACTGTGAACATAAAAAGAGACACAACTCTGTCGATACACACAAGGTTTATTTTATATACAACGCTGAGAAGGCAAAAGCTGAGTTTGAAGTTCATCAAACCCTGAGCTGCCATTTGCAGTTTAATTAGAAAAGCCACAGTGTCTGGGCTGCTGCAGCCAGAGCAGGTATAACGGCTACCTTAGATTCTTAAAGAGGGAAAAAAAATCTTTTAAAATAAGAGCACATTCCTTTCATCTTCTCCCTGACCTTCTACTTCAATTTTCCAAAGCATCTACCCTTTTGCTCACCTTTGCACTGTCCTTTTCACACTGCTATTAAATATTTATATTACAGTAGAGCCTAAGGCTTAAATCAGAGGGAAAGTTCTGTCGTAGGGAGCACCGTGAATTCACATAAAAACACAGCTCTTGCACAGAACAGCCTTTAATTGAAGAAGAAATGCTAATGTTGTAATACAGGAAGAGGAAAAAGTACTGGTATAATACACAAACTAGGTTTAACCCAAACCTAATTCCGGCAAAGCTCCAGGAACAGTCCAGAGCTCAACATCCCAAGGTCTCTGCCTAAGCCCAGGCGCACCTTGAGCAGACCTCCACCTAACTCACCATCTTTTTTACTTGTACAGTTGCAAGTCTCAAATACACAACCAGGCAGATGATTTTTTTCAGCTTAACTGGCAACACATCAAAACTTCGTTTCCACAGTAATCCTTTTAGGCTATCAAAATACAGGATTGTTAGAACGGAACATATGTCAAGTGGGACACGCAACAACTCTGAGTAAAACACACACATTTAAACATACGCTGCTGTTACTGACTGTTAGTAAAGTAACAAATCATCAGCAGTGAAAGGTAGAACCTTAGGTGAAGAAGACACAGCTTCAGTGATGAAATGGGAAAGCATCAAGGAAATAAAATGAAGTGGAACAGTCAGCAAAATACACCTGGACACAGCAAGTACAGCTCACATTGCTGCATTTGGAAAACAGTTGAAAGGTTTCACGTGTGCCCCGCAGCCACAATGACTTGAGTAATTAATCTTCGGGGCCAGAACAGAATAATCACTACCTTATAAATCTGCAAACTTATTTTATTTAATCTCTTCCTTGTGCATTTTATTTAATCTAAGTTCCTCGCTGTCCTGCAGAATTCATCAGCTTTCTCCTCGCTGCTGGGGAAGCTTAACAGGAGTGGAAATGGGTTACAGGGACTGTCCTTTCAGTCAGATGTGCTGGGGGTGGGCACAGACTTCAGCTTTCAAACAAAACATTGATTCCTCTCCTCCTTAAAAAGTTACTGCACTGTATTTAGAAGTTCCCCTCTTCTAGATCCCTTCTTTCTGTCCTTCCCATTCACATCTTCTAGCTCATTATGCGTTTGAAATTCCAATGATCCCAATGTCAGTACAGCAAGTTCTCCACTGCTTTCCATCTATTTTCATTCACGCTGTCCCAATCCAACTTTTCTCTTTCCCAGATCACTTCACCTCACGTCCCAATCCCAGATTCAGTTGAATAATTAAAAATAACAGTCTGCAGTCCAGAAGCCCATCTGAATTCATTTATGCTCCACCAGTGCCTGAAAACTGTCATTCTGCTTTAATCCTCATTATTTTTCTAGCCAGGTGACACCATGGCAGTTAACATCAACTATCTGTTCACCATCAGCAGGTGGAGATACCTGAAGCATCTCTAAGAAGCCAACCACCCCCGTAAGATGTGGTTATATTTGTATAGTAAATGCCTTACTAAACTGCACATTGACAAAAAGGTTTCTTTTAGAAACACTTCAGTATCTGGCAAGTGTTAGACCTCAATTTTGGGTGACAAACCACTAGCAGTGCTCCCTTCTCTGGGGACTGGCAACCTCACACTTGCAGCCTCAAAGAGGCTTGCTGCTAAGAGCCCGCTCGAGCAACTGGGGCTGCTGCAGGAACAGGCACCAGTTTGCTGTACCAAGTACCAGTCTGAGCAAGGGCTGCCTCCCAGTGCTGAGTATTCATAAGACAAAGGAAAAAGTCCTTGAATCCAAACAGCCTCTCTTGTCAACACTGAGTTCCTCTGGTATACAGGAGAGCCCAGGCATGGAAGGATCTATATTGTTAGTAAGTAACTTCATGATAAAAGCAAGGGTACCTGCTGGGTGTCAGCAGCAACACGGTGAGGTTAGAGGAACAGCTGGATTCACAGATTTGCCTTATACACCCCCCTAGCAATTAGAACCCAACATTTAATTGTCTGGAACAAAGCCCAAGTGACTTATTTCTTCTTCTTCTAAGGCCTGACATTTGAATGTATTTATTTCATTCCAAGGTTATATTCTGTTCATACCTTTTTTTATTAGCTCCACGGCACACCATCATCACTGGGCGCTTTTACGATCGCGCTGACTCTTTTGGATATTTTTATGACAACGATTGGTGGGTACCTGTTTTTCTTCCCCCTTCTACGTGCATCTTATTAATTCAAGGCTATTTTTTAAAAAGTCAAGTAAGAATGGAATAGAAGAGCATTGTTTTTAAAGCACAAAGCTTAACAGAGGAAAACAATCTGAAACAACTGTAACTCAAGCTCCAGAACTGACAGACAAGGAACTAGCGACCTCCTTTCCCCGTCAGCCAGTGAATTACTCAGTTGTACCCAAAGCACAGAGTTTTAATGCCTCTCTTTTTCTCTCTCCCACCCCCACATAATGTATCAAGGAGCAAAGCAAAAACACTTTCCCTAAATCATGTCAATCTCCCCATTCACAGCATTCACCTTCCCACCACATCCCCTTTTACCTACTCAGGTCAGGGTGATGCTAAAAAAATTACTTATCTATTAATAGGGGCACTGGAAGTTCACTTCAGAATGTATGGCTCCTGTTTTAAAGCATTAGAAAAGATGTTCCCTCCTTCATCAACAAATGGGTTTGATGGAAAGTCTCCAGGAAGATTTTCCTTATACTGCTGATAAACTAACGAGCTCAAAATGCTAAGCCACAAGTGAAAATAGCGATACAGCCTGAAGAGTTTTTCATGCAAGAGGTAGCAAAATTACACAAATTAGGCTTCTCATGAAATGATGAAACTTTAAAGAATTAAATAATGAATCATAATTAACGTTGTCGTCCCCCCCCAGGGTATTAATGCCGCTGCAACATGCCTTGAAGGGAAAAAAGAGCTGAAAACCAAACAAGACTTTTTACTTCTATAGTATCTAGTGCATACATGGAGAAAGGACAGGCAATAAAACTCCCCCTCATCCACAGAGAACATCGAACAGCTTCACTTTAAATTACATAGACAAATAAGATCAGATTCACTTAGAACACATGAAGTGATGCCGGGTTTAAGAAGTATTTCCAGCAAAGCTGCAGCTTCAAGAAAAACACCGTCCAACCTTTTTGTCACAGATTAAATAACAGGTTGTATTTGTTTTAAAGTTTGCCCCAGGTTAGGCAGAGGAAATGGGGCTGCACACAGACACCAGGGAGACGCAGCAAGGGCTTAAGCAGCGAGCGTAATACTTTTTAAATATATTTGCAAAGGGATGGTCCCTGTTTAATTGAATATCCTTTCCTGTACCAGTTCTCACCACAACATTGCTTTGAGAGCTGTTAGAAAAGAGAGCTAATACTTTCTAATAGCATATAAAGATTATGCCACTGAGATTGACAGAATCATTGGCTTTGTGTCACAGAATACAAATGCCTCCTCTCTTCTCTGTGATGGCGGCTGCCACAGAAATCCCTGGAAATCGGAGGAAAAATACACAGGGAAATTATGCTTCTACTAAAGAGAAGCTGAAGCAATCACCATTACCTTAATTTTTTATTGTATTATTAAAACAAGCTTGAGTCTAACAACCCTAGTCTACTCAATCAAAACAGAGAGATTTAAAGTACTTGGTTGTCTGTAGTTCTCTGAAGCAGAAGCTGCAGTATCGGGTACAGGGCTTTCCCTGGGGAAATGTCAGGGAAGAACAAAGCCAGTGCAGATGGACACAACGACTGCAGGCAAGTCTGTAATGGCCACAAGGAATGGCAGGATGAGCAACGAGAAACTCGATTATTGAAAAATAACCCCCCAGCTTTTTCTTGTGAGAGTGTGAATCCTACTAGATTATGGACAATAGTGAAACACAAACATCATCCCAACTGCAGGTAACAGGGGAGTGAGTGTCCTGAAGACCTCTCCAGCCAGGCTGCCAACAGGACAAAGGAGGGTCTTAAATCTGGGAAAACAAAACTCATGTTTAATTCTTCTTTCCATTAACTACTGCATGAAGGATCATCACCTTTTGGCTTCTGATCACTCTCCCATACACGTGTTTTGTGTCCCTCAGAACTTTACTGGAAAACATTCAAATGGCACAAGGTTGCCTGACTCACAACAGGTTCTTTCAGTGAACAAACTCGTCCTTCCTATTTGAGCAGAAGGGAAGAGACCTTCACGTCAGCCAGAGGTTAAGAACATACCATCTTCAGGTATTCCTTGTAAAAAGCATGAAGTAGGATAGAGGAAAAAAGGTTCTATTAGTACTGTTGATCCACATTTTGATGAAAGCTTAAAATGTAAATGAAAAGAGAGAGAATAGGGATGAAGCATCTTTAAACTTGCAACAAATCATTTTATATTGATAGAGTCCTGGGCTTAAATCCAAGCACAGCTATTGCCTTAATGCAGACTGATTTCAGGAGACTTAAAAATAGCCAAGATACTATGGTGATTGGCAGGCACTGTAGATACAGCTGCCAAAGTCAAATTGATTTTTTTTTTTTCTTTTTTTTCTTCTTTTTGAAGGACTCCAGATAATTTAAGCAAGGCTACAAATTAAAGCACTCACAGATGACTTCTTGATGATTTAAAAAAAAGCTCTCCAGGAGGGGAGCTATCCCTCCACCCTCACCTTTGAGAAGCCCAGGGAAATCATGGGCAGCCTGACCCCGCGGCGCTGGAAAGGGCCCAAACGGGCGATTTGCTGCAGTCCTGCACTGTGTATGATCAGGCCCCATTCTGCTGCTGCTTCGTGTTCTGAGAAGTATGAACTCTAGGGCTTCAGCAAATGGCAATTCCTAGTTTTATGCACTATTGACAGATGGGACCATCTCAGGATTTCACTAGGCAGAAAACTCAATTACACTCCATTATCTACTTAAAGGAGAGCTTCAGCAAGAGGTCACAGAGGCTACACAACAGGTACAGGTCACTAGAAGTAATTGCAGGAAAAACTCTAAATGTTGCTAAGCTGGAGAAGGTCCAGAGGGTAGCAGAAGGCATGAGTCCAGGTATGCTGGTTTGTTGGTTTGGTTTTTTTTTTCTTTCCTCATGTTAAAACCATCAGTTTGTACCAAAAGGTCAGGTAGGCAAAAGCAGAGAGGAATTGGGAGAGTTGAGGGTGGTGTTTTGAAGCCATTTTCTAACCCACGGAGAACACCGCCTGCTTCCAGGTTCACACACCTGTCTAAGGCTCTAGAGATATTGCTTCCAACAGCAATATAAATGCATTTGAACATGCATTACAGGTCTGATTAATTTTCAGCTAGTGACATTTTCAAAATAAAATACACGGCGAGGAGCCTCTCTGTCCTGTGGCACACAATACATCTCCAAGTGCTTTCCTTCCCTTATTGGGAGGCTTGGCTAGTGCTGGTGAAGTTCAAGCCCCTGATTGTTGCTGGCTGTTAATGCTCCAGAGAAGTTTTAAATAAGTAATATTGGGCATTGCTTGTTGCTTCAGCCATAAAGGTAACAAAAACACCAGCCCATTCTGCTTACAGCTACTTATACAGCTAGAGTGTACAGAGTATTGCATGGAATGCCTCTGATAATCCCAGTTTCAGTTTCAAACTACAGAACTGCAACAACCCTCACTAGATCCACATGAAGTAGAACAGTCCTATAATCACCTTTTTGCACATGAAGAGCACACGGATTACACAATAACTAATGTTAGCCCTGTTAAGATCATCTCCTCAGTTCCCCTTTAAGCTCAGTGCAGTTCACAGCATTCCCCACTGCCTGTTACAGGAGCCTGAGGAAGATGAGCCTCACAGTGACAAGCATGAGCCATTAAAAGTATCACAGACATTAAGCACTTGCGGGAAGTCACAAGAGTTATGACAGAAAGGCCTGCCATACATCAGAAAGGACTCGGGTACTGCTGTCACATCACTGCCACAGCTTAATTCCTACCTTTAAAGACACCAGAGATGTCCCTCGCCTCCGATATTTACATGCTAAGTCCAGTCATCAAGGGTGAATTCTTGATATGGAGAGGCCTGATCCTCCCCATCTTTACTTTGAGGAGTCAGCTGCCCTTCGATTTCATTGGGGTTTTAGAGTCAGACCTCAGACGGTCATTCTCAAAGGCCTGGATTTCCCATTATAGCCACTCAGGCAAACCCCAGCGCCTGACATACTGGGTATTTCAGTAGGTACTCCTCTGGGTGCTTCAGTAGGTACTCCTCTGGGTGTTTCAGTAGGTATTCCTCTGGGTGTTTCAGTAGGTATTCCTCTGGGTGTTTCAGTAGGTACTCCTCTGGGTAGTTCAGTAGGTACTCCTCTAGGTGTTTCAGTAGGTACTCCTCTGGGTAGTTCAGTAGGTACTCCTCTAGGTGTTTCAGTAGGTACTCCTCTGGGTGCTTCAGTAGGTACTCCTCTGGGTGCTTCAGTAGGTACTCCTCTGGGTGCTTCAGTAGGTATTCCTCTGGGTGTTTCAGTAGGTACTCCTCTGGGTGTTTCAGTAGGTACTCCTCTGGGTGTTTCAGTAGGTACTCCTC